>APFE031650204.1:0-27815 GCA_000404065.3 Pinus taeda | reverse complement strand
AGAAGAAATGTCCCAAATTGAGAAGAACAAGACATGGGAGCTAGTACCTCGTCCAAAGGACAAAAACATAATAGGAACCAAATGGGTGTTCAAAAATAAAATGAATGAGGAAGGACAGGTTATCAGAAACAAGGTAAGACTTGTCTGCAAAGGCTATTCACAAATTGAAGGAATTGACTTTGAAGAGACATTTGCGTCAGTGGCCCGTATGGAAGCTATCAAGATGTTCTTAGCATTTGCTTACTCAAAAGGATTCAAAATCTATCAAATGGACGTGAAATCAGAGTTTCTAAATGGGGAACTCAAAGAGGAAGTCTACATGGAGCAGCCAGAAGGGTTTGATCTAACAGCAGGAAAGGACTTAGTTTGTAAGTTAAAAATGGCTTTATATGGATTGAAACAAGCTCCAAGACTGGATCACTATCTACAACATCAAGGCTTCAAAAAGGGAGTGGTTGGAAGCAATCTATACATAAAGGCAGATCAAGGTAAGTTACTAGTTGCTCTTGTTTATGTCGATGATCTGATTTTTGCTAGTAATAATGATGAAATGAGCCATGAATTTTCTCAAAACATGTCAAAAGAGTTTGAGATGTCAATGATAGGAGAGTTGTCCCACTTCCTTGGACTTCAAATATCTCAAACCAGAGCAGGATTGTGTATATCTCAAACCAAATATCTAAAAGACATGCTCAAAAAATATGGAATGGAGGACTGTGCACCTGTGAGCACACCTATGACCACAAACTGCAAATTGAGCAAACATGATGACTCCCCTCTAGTAGATGCAACTCATTACCAGTCATTGATTGGAGCCCTTCTATACTTAACAACTACACAACCAGACATAATGCAAGCAGTAGGAATGGTGGGAAGATTTCAATCTGCTCCCAAAGAATCCCATTTATTAGCTGTAAAAAGAATTCTCAGATATCTGAAGGGAACTTCTGATTTCGGTCTTTGGTACCCAAAGAACTCAACACTAACTGTAACTGCATACACCGATGTTGATTGGGATGGAAGTATAGATGATCGGAAAAGTACTAGTGGAAATGCATTCTTCCTAAGAGACTGTTTGGTATCTTAGCTGAGCAAAAAATAGTCATCCATATCATTATCCACAGTCGAAGCCGAGTATATTGTTGCAGCAGAGTGTTGTACTCAGATACTATGGATGAAGGAAGCTCTAAAAGATGTCGACATATGTACAGATCAACCAATTACTGTCTATTGTGACAACACAAGTGCTATCAGTCTCAGCCAAAATCCAGTGATGCACTTAAGAACCAAACACATACCAATCAAGTATCATTTCCTCCGTGAGCAAGCAGCGGAACAAAACATCATCCTGGAATATATCAGTACTAAGGAGCAGATAGCTGATATTTTCACAAAACCTCTTCCTCGAGAAGTATTCGAACATCTGCGTCAAAAGATGGGGGTTATTTCTTTATCATCACTCAAGTTCATTCATAAATATGTAGCAAGACGGGGGGAGAAGTTTGACATGAGCAGTCTGTATGCATTCCTTTGCCATTGATGTCAAAGGGGGAGAGAGCAGAAGAATATTGCCATCAATAACAAAGGGGGAGATTGTTGGACACAGATTGTCATTGATGTCAATATGGCAATATTCAAGGAGTTGACAGAGCCAAGAGGAGCACACAGAGTTATCAAAGCCAAGAGGAGGAGACAAAGCCACTAGAGGAGCAAACAGTGCAAAGAGCAGACAGAGCTAATGGAGGCATGCAAATAAGTCATCGGAGAGCTTATATGCATGCAGGTAACAACTATCAGGAGTCATCGAAGAAATGAAGGCACCAAGACATATATATGAATTTAACGCAAACGAAGGCAAAAAAACAATATATATATATATATGCTTTAACACTATCCACGACTAACATACATATGCGGAAAAAAACCATACATGCATGCACATATTACAAATACACTATCAGAGGTGGAGCAGTATATTATATTGGCGGATTCTATTAAGTGTCACACCCGAAACCTCCGATTGCGATAAGGTATGTGGACCCGATGGTCCTATTATATCGCACCCTATTGTTATGTCGCATTCGCGATAATCGCAATAAATAAAGAGTGGTCACCCCCGAACGTGCGATTGTGATTATAACACAGACCCGATGGTCCGACTGTAACACAACTTAATGCTAGATCGTGTTTGCTGGAGGATCAGCCCATCGGCCATCGGCGATGTCATGGGGTTGATGTATAAAGGACCGTCGGAAGTCTTGGACGCTGATTACGATTGCAAAGAGTGGACCCGATGCTATATTGTGATTTGGCTTAATGTCTTATCGCGTCCATTGGCCATCGGCCATCGACCATATGCTGCGACTGCCGATTGCGATTTCACTGCGGACCCGACATAGGTATAAATACGGGTGCAATGATCCTTGAAGTCTACCCTTTAGCACTTTCACCTATTTTTGATCATATTTCCTGTGTAATTGATATTTGGCCTGTGTGGGGCTTTGGAGGTAGAAATGCAATACAATAACGCTCTCGATAGTTCAGGAGGCCTGAACTATAGTTCACGAGGCTGAATCAAGCCGATTGTGATTGTGATTGGGACGTGGTTGTCAGTTAAACTATGTTGACTCTGTGTATGCCTGTTATCATTGTTAAAGGAGCATTGTTACAGTCGTAACCAGTAAGATGTGTTCTTTGTGGAGTTTTGGACCTCTCAAATGAATCTACGTGTCCTCAGAAAGTCAATGAACTTGCACAGCACAGAGGAAGGTACAGCGACCGTGGAGGAAGCCTAAGAGGCGGTGTAAGCATAAACAAATGGACAAAGCCATGGGAATGTATAAAACAGTAAAAACAGAGAACTGTTGGTGCTGTTGTTGTGGTGAAGAACCAAAGTGTGAGGTAGCAGAAGCAGCAGAGGCAGAAGAGGTAGCAGAAGCAGCGGAGGTTGTAGAAGCAGCAAAGGCAGGAGAGTAGGAGTGAGTGAACCTCAGCTGAATAGAGTGTAGCAGCATACCAGTTTATACCAAGGTTGGGTTGGATCCCAAGAGGTTGGAGCCTCAGAACTGAACAAGACTAAAGTCATTAGGGGTAGGTGCTCCTAAGTGCAAAATCACTGCAAAATAGAGTTGGTGCTTTGGAGGTTGGAGCCTCACTGAAGTCCAAGTTGGAGCTTGTCAACTATTCACAATCAGATATATACTTATATTGTATTTATTTCATTGCACTGTCTTGAGTTTTAATAAAAGCATTAATTCCAGCTGTTGATTTATGTGTTCTATGTATACATATACATATCTATATATGCTTTCGGCAATCACTAGAACAATTAAAAAATAAATAAGAAATATTGATTCACCCCCCCTCTCAGTGTTTCCAACAGTACAAAGCTAGATTTGTTGCGAGGGGTTTATCTCAAATGGAAGGAACTGATTATGAAGAAACCATTTCACCCACTGCAAGGTACACTACCATTAGATCTTTGGTTTCATTGGTTGCTACAATGGGTTGGAATATCCATCAAATGGATGTGAAGACCACATTTCTGAATGGGAAATTTGATGAGGAAGTGTATATCAAACAACTTGAAGGCTTTGAAGTTAATAGCAGGGACTCTTATGTTTGCAGACTCAAGAAGGCCCTATATGGTTTGAAGCAATCACCTAGGGCATGGTATGAAAGAATGGATGCCTATCTACTTAGAATTGGGTTCGTAAAGAGTTATGTTTATCCAAATATCTATGTCAAGGTCGTGAATAATGAGCCCATCATTATTCTACTAATTGTGGATGATCTATTCATCACAGGTGTGGAGCGAAGAATTCAAGAAAGCATAAAGATGTTGGCAATTGAATTTGAAATGAGAGATCTAGGACTAATGCACTATTACTTGGGTCTAGAAGTATGGTAGAGACTCGGGGAGATATATGTGGGGCAAGGAAAGTACATTATCAAGTTGTTATAGAAATTCAGGATGATGGATTCCAAGTCGATGACTACTCCTATGACCAGATATATGTTTTGTAGTAAACATTCTTAGTTAGTTTTAGTTGGAGCCTCGTCATGATCACTGGATAGCTACCAAACACATATTGAGGTATCTTCGTGGCACTATACATCATTGCCTAAAGTGTGATAGTAAGGAAGTCAAGTTAATTGGCTGCATAGATTCTGATTCGGGTGGCAGTGAGACTGATGGAAGGAGCATTATCAGAGGATGTTTTATTCTGGGAGCTGCTATGATCTCATGGATGAGTAGGAAGCAAGATCTTTTTCCTTTAAGTAGTGTTGAGGCAAAATATGTGGTTGCATGTGAAGTAGGAAAGGAGGTTGTTTGGTTAAGGAAGCTTTTGATAGATTTGTTCGAGAAGTCTCTGGGTCCTACTGTGATTAATTGTGGCAATCAAAGTTGTATCACGATGTATGGAGATATCGTGTTTCATGCTAGAACAAAGCATATTAACAATAAGTTCCACTTTATTAGGAACTTGGTGCAGGATGGGATCGTGAAGTTGGAGTATGTCTCGACAGATGAACAAGTAGCAGACATATTAACAAAGGCTCTTCCTAATAAGAAGTTTGAATATGTAAGGAACATGCTTGGTTTAGTAGATATTGTTGATTGTATTGATGATAAGAGATTAGAAAAGATTTGTTGAGGCATTGCAAGTGAAGCATTTCCTGGGAAAACATCTGGCTGGCACTTTGTGTTGATGTCTAAGTACCAAAGTAGGGAGGGTGGTGTGGGTCGTAGAGCTCTGACCATGGATACGCACCTATGTCCCTGGCTTGGTGGTTAGCAAGTAAGCCTAATGGTACCTAGAGAGGCTGAAAGCTTAAGTCCACCTTATTCCCGCTTGGATAGATTGCCTAATCAGGAATTTAGTCCATGGCATTGCGGTGCCTAAACTCTTCATTGTTCATATAGTTTGAGATATTCCATTATATTCGTATATTGTGAATACCACCCTAGTTAAGAGGGAGTGTTGGAAAATCTAACTAGGTTTGGTCTTCATTAATGTATTTGAGTCATCATGTAATGTACTTATGAAAAGAATTGATATTATTGTATCAATGACTTATTAAAGCATGATTTTCATGCTTAGGTCATCATTATATTAGTCAAAGTCCCCATTGTGGACTCATAGGATTAATATTAAGTCAATAGAGTCATTGTACATTTAAAGAGACCCTTCTTAGGCTTTTGAATCATGTAAAAAGGTTTACTATTGAGTCAAATATAATTTATGTAACCTCCACACTAAGTCGGCCTAAAGGAGATCAAGTCAGCCTAAGGAAAACCAATTCGACCTCACTTGGAGCCTATAAATAGAAGGAGATCGAATTCATTTGGAGCATCTCATCTCAAGCTAGTTCGATATCTCTAAGGAAGCTGGAGAAGTGCAAAGTGGGTAAAATAAGTCTAAAGTAAGTGTGAGTTGGATCAAGTCTAAGGAGAAGGAAGAAATCAAAGTTTTGGTGCTACTCTCTCTCTCTGTTTTGTGCCCTAGTTTGGGAGATCGAAGTCTTCCATGTGTTGCTGCTTCTAGTTGTTGCCTGATGATGTAAATTGTTGTGTAGTCAAAGTTGCTTGGGTGAAAGTGTTGTTGTATAGGGGTTGAAGATCTGGGAAGGCTGACTTGGTGTGGAGGGAAGGTTTGGTCTTTGTCTAGGTTGAAGAGTCACAAAGAATACTGTTGAAGGAAGAGAATTTTTTACTGGGTTTTCCCCTCCAGGGGGGTTTTTCCCTAGCACAATGCCTACATCTTGTGTCTAGTGTTTTTTTGATCTTCATACACACATAATATGGTAAGTGCTTCATGAAATATAAGATAATAAAGAAGTAAAAGAAACCAACATAACTCACAAGTAATTATCAAGAAAGAGGAATCAAACCCTAATATACTTGCATTGATTTCTCAACAAATGGAGATGAGTGAATGCATCATGTACTCTAATATGTGCCCAAAATAATTGCAATAATTGCAAGTCTTTGTAATAAAAAATAATTCGTTGTCTTCAAAGATATCTTCAATTAAAAGTGTAGCCTCTCAATATTCCTCCATACACCATACAATTTTATTACAATATAATATATGGCTATATAAAAAAAAATATCACATACCATATTCCTTAAGGCTTTCATAAAAACTCAACTCATAAACAACTCAACACACATACCATATGTACCATGGTTTTCATACATGTTACTTTATACCATGTTACTCTATATGAGCCAAGCATATGTGATACTTAAAACTTCAATACACCAATTGAAAAGGAATTCAAGGCATACACGCTTATCAACTCCAACGATCCATACATATCACATACCGTTCACGACAACAATTAATACAAAGCTTCGAGCATAAGGACTATCGATGGTTGCATATATTGTTGTTAGCATATCGAATTACACAGTCATCCAGGCAACTATTACATGGTCTCGCAATGTCACGATCTTCATACTATATACTATTCGAACCAACTTCATTCTTTATCAACGCAAAAGTGGACTATAAGCAGTAATTCCATCAAACGATGCGTGATGGAAGTTTATAATTTTCCTTCCCGCATAAGTGAAAGGGAGCCATTGATTATGGATGAGGGCGTTAAAATATCTCACAAACAAAAATCATATAGTTCAAGAGACCCTAACCTTCGACCTACCATTCTTCTCCTTTGAAGGATTGGAACTTCAACACAAATAACATATCATACAACACTTCACATGCTCAATTGAATTCAACAGGACCAACAGCATTTGAACAAAACCATCCCACATGGATTTCAAGCCATAAGCACTGCCATTTACAAAGCACAGTCTTCAAGCTCAGCCCTTTTAAAAAAATGTTCAATGCACACACAACGCCGCTCCTTTTACAGGTCGGGCTTACCATACGTTTGCAGCACACAACAAATCCAATGAACCAACGCTCATTGAGGATGTTCAATGTGGCTCCAAGGCTCCAAATTCTAGCAGAGGGGCAGAATATGGCAGAAAACTTACAAGAGTTACTACCAAAAAAGACTAATTTGGGAGTTGGCTCTAATACCATGGCAGGGCGGGAGTAACTCCATGAATAACTTGTTGCATTCTCATTAAGGTAACATATGACTATATGAAAGGAGAGGGAGACTATTGGGTTTCGTCTTCCAACTTCCTTTATTTTTACTATTTACAATATTTGCATCAGTTGACCTAATCCACAAGATTAGGTGTCAACAAAACAAATACCAAACAATAAGATCAAAGAGACAATATGACACAAAATGTAGGTTGTTAGCTAGGGCCAAAACCTATCCTCTTGAGAGGAAAACCCGCAAGAATTCTTCTCTTCAAATGATGAATTCCAAAACCTAAGACCCTTGGCAAAAACCCCTCTAAGACCAATTCAACCTTTCTCCTTGATGAGCTTTCTTCCAACAATTTTGACCCTTGTAACTTCGATCCCAACAGTTTCTTCTACAACTTTGACCCCAATAGTTTCTTCTACAACTTCGAACCCAACAGTTTCTTCTGCAACTTTGATCCTAGCATATTCTTTTGCAACTTTGACTCACCCAACAACTTTAGAAACCTTAATACAAGAGAGAGAGAGAGAGAGATAGAGATCCAAAACTTCGATCTTACTTTTCTTCTTATTATCCTTGAAATTCGTCATTTTTCTAGCTTCTTTCTTGAGGACATTGAACTTGCTTGTTGTGTATCCAAATGAGGTCGAGTTCCTTCTTATATATAGGATTTCCAGGGGTACAAATTGATTCCTAGAGGTTGACTTGATCTTTCATGATCTTTCATGTAGGTTGACTTGCTTGAGGCACCATGACTTGGTTTTGGAGGGTCTTTAACTCAAATAATTTTTTCTTAACAATATGTAACATGCCCAAAAGGGTCTTCCATACAAAACAATGACTCTTATCGCTTGTTGACTCAAAGACAAGCCCTAGAAGAACTCAATGGGTGCTTGATCTATAAAATAGATTTCCCTTGAGCATGAAACCCATGCCTCAAGAATGACAATAATAAATTCATTTTTCTAAATCATGATTACTTTTGTCATTATGAAGATCGAACCTAGTTACATATTTCAACACTCCCTCTTAACTAGGGAGGTATTCATGATCCATTCATGGTACTTGGACATACTCAAACTGAAGAAGTTTCATAAGAAGAGTCAGATTGATAAATGTTAATTTTAGGCAACAATGGTATGTTCTATGCTTTAGAGCAATTCTACTTCAATTTCTTTATTAGCCCAGTATCAATATTCAGATTAGCAATCACATCAACATGATAGTAAAAAGCAGATAGAACATAAACATAAACAATAGAAGATAATCCAAAACAAGAGGACATAAGATGTGGCACCAGCCCAATGTGGGGAAACCCTTGATCAAATCTTATTTTAGTCTTCAATAGTTCAACAGAGAGAGATAGTACAATTCACAAATCTGATAATTTATAACAACAGCGAAACAGCCCTAACCAGAAAAGTCAACATTGGTCAACAGAGAAGATTTGACCCTCAACAAATTGGTCAACTTCAGTCAACTTCGACCTCCAAACAACAAGATAAAACAAGCCTTCAAATAGTCAAATTCAGCCCAGTCAAAGTCTAGTCAAACAACCCACCTGCGGTTAGCCCTAGTTGTAGTCAACATTGGGTCAATTGTCCATAAATTTGGTGTCCTGAAATTTCGGCCTGCTAAAATTTCACTCTCCTGAAATTTCGACCTCTTGAAATTTTGCTCTCTTGAAATTTTGGCCTTCTAAAATTTCGGCTTCCTGAAATTTCGCTCTCCTAAAATTTCGGCTTCTTGAAATTTCGCTCTCCTAAAATTTCATAAATGTGGAGAGAGAGAGAGGCCCATAAATATGTACCCAATCAATTAGGAGAGAGAGAGAAGTGTGAAGCTGAGTGTGTCCAAATGAGGCTAATTCATCATTTATTTAAAACAAACGTTGAGGATGAATAGATGTGACTGTTGGGCTTCTGAGCCTACATAAGTTTGTTGGTCGACCTTGACAATTTGTCCATAATCAAAATAAATTCATAACTTCATTTGTACATGTCAGAATTTGATGATCTCTAGATCAATCCTACACCTCTCGGAGAGAGGAATCCAAGAAAAATATCAGTTGTCATAAATAAGATGACCCATGTGGATTTTGGCCCTAGTTTCCAATTTTAACACTCCCTCTCAACTAGGGAGAACTCCATTTGCTAATCCATCTGTTAATCTGTACTATCTATGCCATCAATGGACTGTTATGCTCTGTTGAACTATGAAGAAGAAGAAGAAGTGATCGAGAATGTATCATACCATTCTCTACTGACTTGAAGTCAGTCCCAATCAAAGGAGAGTGTGTCATACAACTCTTACTGACCCGAAGTCAATTCCCATGAAAAGAGTGTGGCATACCACTCTTAATGACCCGAAGTCAGTTCCAATTGATCCCAGATCAATATCAGTCGTTCTAGCATAGGGAGTACGGTAGTACACAATGCGTCCATCGGTAGTACTATGGTCCCTATCCTCATTTCCCTACTCATTGGCCAGATGAAAGGTACTTCCCATGAGCCCTAGACTGCATGGATAGGATGTCTCAGCAGGAGAAGGATGAACCACTCATCATGCCTGTTAGGTTCCTATACCAATAGGTGTCTTTTTTCATGATTGACTGTGGAAATGCCAAATATGATCATCCTTTCCATGTTGCAAAGGTTCCATATTTTCAAACAATAAAAAATTCAAGGAAAAGAGAAAGAAAGGGAAACACAATGAAAGACCAACAAAGTGGCTTGTCAAAATGCTACTACTGTACTACATGTTGCAAAGCAAGTTTAGAATGTGCAATCACTGACTTTCTCTCAATTGATGAATAGCCAGACAGTTCAACCCTGGCTAGATCATGTTTAAATTTCTTGTTTTAGAATAGAGAATAAGGTCTGTTCAAATAGTTCAAGATTGGCAGATCCCTAGATAGGTAGAGAAGTGAAGGGCTCAACTGCTCAATCTGAGTCCTTGGAAGAGATAAGGATAGATTTAGATAGGAGGGCAGACAAAAGAAAAGAGGAAAATCAGGGTTTGCTAGTTCAAGTGCACCCAATCAAAATGAAGAAAAAATGTTAGGAATTGTAGAATGGGTAAGTAGATTGAAGTTGCAGAAATAGGTCTATCAGCAGTGTCATCTTTTTTAATATGATCTATTTTCATGAATATCTCAAGTGCCATGGCAATGGTGTGATGATAGATCAGATGTTGCATGCCTAACTCCCCTTCTCTCCCCTCACAATAATCATTCACTAACATCCCTCAAAGAGATTGGGATCTGCTCAAATTCTTAACTTCACTCTATTTCCATAAAATTTTAAGTGAAACTTCAGGTTTACTTAAAATCTCAAAGCCACATTTCTTTTGTAAAGTTTTATTTCTCCCCACACCCAAGTCTAGGTGATTCAATTTCATGCACCCACCACTTCCCCTCATATTCATATTAATATGTTAACTCTATTGTATAAAACTCCCATTTATATTTGCCCTTCCCTATTGTACATAAGAATACATAAAAAACCCCAAAAAAATATATAATATCTCCCCCCCCCCCCTTGTAACTACAGCCATATGGCAAAGTTTTGGGAATTATAGTGTTTACCCGAAACATTGTAAAAACCCTCCGCGTCTTTGGAATTTATTTAACACCCGGTTAAATAAATAGCCACACCTAACCCGCCCACATGATTTCCATACAAACCCTTTTAACCTAAGTTTTGACCCGCATATATTTGCAAATACATTAAAATATTGGCGCGGGTCCCATTTTGTAATCCTCCGCCATCTATACCTCCCATCAACCATTAGATCGCGCCCTCCAGATCTAACGGCTCTTGTCAATATCGGAGCCGCCCCCACATCCGCTCGTTAGCTCCCGATAGAAAGCGGTTTTCCCGCCATACCCTGGGACGCACGTCGGCTTTCTATTCCATCGGGCCCATTCTGACGCAAACCACCCCCATACCAAAAGTGGTTCGATGAAAACCGCAAACCACCCTCTGGTCCCGCTGCTCGCTTCATACATCACGTCATCACCACGTCTGCACCCACGCCAGCGCCCCCTCTATTGTTCCATCCGCCGTGTCCGCCATGTCATCCGTCCATGTTAGCGCCACGTCACCCGCCACAACACCTTCCGTACCCCGCTACAGGACAAATTTACATCATGCTGACGTCATCCCCAAAAAGCACCAAAAAGCCCGAACAAACCCAAATTTTGGTTAAAAGTCACGCAAACGACGGTTTGTGTCTATTTCTGTTTTTCATATTTACGGAGACTGTGCATGCACATTACGTCCAGTCGCCACCAACGCTCTAGTCCGTCACCCAGACAAGTTCAAGCTGCAAACCCGGCCCCCTCAGCTCAGTCTACAACCCCATTTCGCACCAGTCGCCTGTAAAACAGGTATTTACCCGATAATCCACCCGTAAAACCTGTTTTTCCAAAGTTCTTTGTTAAAATCACTTGAAGAGCTAAACTCGACTAAAATGCGTTATTGCCTGCAAACCTATGCATTTTAAGTCACTGTTTGATCACTGTTTCGAAAGAAAAACCCGAAAATCCTATTTTCCTCCATAAAGTGTCCATTAAACTGAAAGTCGAGCTCATTTCTGCCGGCAAAATCTCCACAAATTGTCAAAATATTGAGTTATAATTGGTCCAACTCACTTGCAAAAAAGCATTATTCCTCTGTTTTCCAGCCACCAATTAAACTCCACAGTCTCTGTTTTTTCCTTTGAAACTTACCCAATGAGGTCAGTTGTCTACAAAACTCAGTTTGAAGCAAAAATTCTTGTGAAATTCCTGTGAAAGACCCAGTGCCAATACTTTGTTCTTGTTATAAGACAGTTCCAAAATCCAATTAAATAACATAGATCAGTGAACCATGGATGCTCTGGTGGCCTTGAATATTGCACCCTTAAATGCACCACATAAGGAATTGGAATGGATACCCCTTGCTGACAAGGACTTTCAAATTAAGGATATGATGGGTTTCAAGCCTCACTTGCAAGCCTTCTGTGAAATTAGAAATAGCCACAGAAGCAATTCTGATGTCCTGGGAATTTGGGAATCCAACATGCCTATCTATTACCTCCCTTCAGTGAATGCGCTCCCTGATTTCATCCATTTATGTTGTGCAAATTATGATCCTACACAAAGAGCAATTATGACTCCATCTGGATCTGTACTCTTCTACATTACTCCTCAGTCCATAAATGAGATGTTGAACTTTGAGCCAACTCAGCCTCTGGTTACTCTCACCATGAAACTTTTGCTTGATCAGGGTGCCAAGCTGCCTAGCTCAAAGATAACAAGAATTGCTCAGTTGTTTATGCTACCAAAGTGCCAACCTGATCAGCCTCCTCCTTATCACCAAGTCTGGGTCAATGAGGCAGGGAAACTCCTTATAGACATGATATCCTACATTTTAGGATTCAAAACCAGTGAGTATGTTGATGAGACTATGTTAGTATTAATGTCCATATTCACTCCAGGACAGCCCCCTGCTATCAAGTATGATTATGCCACATTCATAGCGAATAAAATCCATGAGCAATTCATGATTTTAAAGAGAGAAAGGGTGTTCAAATACACATCCTATATATATCATCTATTGTTGTACTATCAACCTGATAGTTTTCAAGTTCCTCTTAAAAGACTAGACCCCAAAGGAGAGAGGAGGTCTGTGATTTTCTGGACCTCAGTTTTCCATGAAGTCCACCATTCCCCTTATACATATTGTGAGTTCATTAACCTGTTCATATACCCAGCCACTTCCCTATTGATGATGACTCCCCCTGACAGGCTCTCTACTGAAATGCAGAGGATTTTACATCTCTCAAAAGGCTACAACATTGGTGACTGGTATTTTTACCAAAACCACATAGTGATCAAGATTTATGGCTGTCAGTTATCTCCCTACAAGCTGCCGAAGTATGTCCCCATGAGACTCTTTGCCCTGGAATACTTCCGGAAATTTAGTAGTTCAGATTTGACTCATTTCTATGGTACTAGAAAAAAGGCACAACTCAAGATAAGACATCAATTGGGCCCTTTTGTCTTCAATAAGAGGGAAGAAGCCTGGGAAGACGCAGACAAGATACTAAGAGATGAACTTATGCTAAAACAAAGTTTTCATTGGGCACCATATGACCCTAAACATTTCATAAGCTTTAGAAGAGTCAAAAACAAGCTTACAGGATATGTGCACCACAGAATCCCTCAAATTAAACAATATGCTAATCGACAGGAATGGGTAGAGGGTACACTAGTTGAAGAGCTTACTGAAGAAGAGAGATTAGAAAAAGAAATGAAAGACTTTGAGAAGACAATTGACCTGGATTCTTTTGGACAGGTCCCTTTCACACTACCACAACACATTGGGACGAGCACATCATCTGCCACACCTTCACAACAACCTGTTCAAGAGACTACTCCACCTGCAGGGAAAGGCAAAGAAGTACAGCATTCAGAGCAGAAAAATACAATGGCAGATCAGCCAGATATAGCCCAGGAAAAAAGTCAAGGGCAAGGCCCCTCAACACAAGCAAAGGTAACAGAAATCCTGGTGTTACAAACTCCTCTTAATGAGGAAAGAGCCAAGAAAAGGGACAGACCAGAAGAGACACCCACAGGGGCATCCACAGAACAGCAAGGGGAGAAGAGGCAGAGGTTGAACCCCTACTCTGAAGAATAATTTACAGAGGAGACAACAGGCAATCTAAGGGGTGAGAGAACATCTGAACAGCAGATTCCTCCATTTTTGGAAACATCTACTAGCTCATTTCGGCAGGAGCAAGAGAGACAGCATGGTGTGGAGGTTACATCCACCAAGCAACAGAGCAAGCAAGGCTCTAACATCAAGAGAGCATTCACCGAAATCAAGGCTAGAAATGAGCCAGTAAGGTTCCAGTTATATAACCAATTGCTAAGAATGGCTCCCACCAATCAACAAAGGCTAATGGCAGCCTATGATATCCAAGCAGGGAAGATGACCCTTAGTCACTTCAGGCCCACCACACAGCAGCCACAGTCAGCTGCTGATTATATCAGGACCAATCTGGAAGTTCTTACTAAAGACATCCACCCAATGGACCAGATTGAGTTACACAAACAAGCCGGAGAAATGGTATACTCTACCTTGGCAGACAAAGCATTACTGGCTCATAAAGTGCAGAATTCATTGTACAATACTTCTGCCCAATTGGAACTGGAAAATGCCTCCTCATTAGCCAAGGATAACAGAATTAAATCCTTGGAAGAGATTATCATAGAACTGGGACATGATCCCAAGGATCCCAAGGGCACACAGGCCTTAATTAAAAATAAAGAAGAAGACATAGCAACCCTCAGAAGACAACTCAAGCTGCCAACTACAATGAACCCTCAGACCACAGTAGTTGCACAACAAAGAGAAGAGGAGGATGTGGTAAGTTTGTTAATGACGATGAATCAAAGACTGCTGGAAAAAAAGAAAGCCTTGGAGACAGCACTACAAGGAAAACAAGAGGAGTTGACCTCTCAGCCAGCTCAAACAGCTCAAAATCTTACAGTTGCTCCTCCTACAGTCACCATAGCAGCCCCTCCTATTGATCCAGCGATCCAGCATCAACAGCAGGTACCTCGACTTCAGCAACAACTACAGCAGCAGCAGGACAAGATGCCAACTTGAGCATGGAAGATATGATGAAAGGAATAAAGGCTTTGGAACTCCAAATGGCAGAATTAAAAGAAGCCAAGGAAAAACTGGCCAAGATTGAGGTAAATTATGACAAATCAAAAATGACTGTCGTTGAGAAGACAAGAGAAGTGAAGGCCTTGGAAAATAAAATAAAAGCCTTGGAAAAGGAACTCACTCTTCATAAAACTCTAACAGAAATCAAAACTATTTTGTGGGATAAAATTGGCCAGTCTATTGCTGATCAATGGACAACAATACAGACTATTTTTGACCAGATTGAATTGATAGGGTTAGCTCAATATGAGACTCAAAAGGCCAGAGCATTATTGGCAAACAAGCCTGAGCAAGCCAATCAATTGATTCATTTTTTGAATACTCATACCAGTGAGCAGCTAGCATCTCTAGATATTTAGAACATGACAGACACTATTTTGAGAGTCAAAAAGGTGTTGACCATGAGGAATTTTGTAAAAACTATAGAAAGGAAGTGTCAAGAAATGCAGACAAAGGTAAATGCCTTCAGACAAAAGTTTGCAGTATTACAGAGCAAAGGGTTACCCAGCTTATTCACTAGCAATGTGAGGCTGTTAAAACATGAACAGTATGCTCACAGGCTAAATACCTATGTTACCAATCAAATTACAGCATCATCAAGCATTTCAGAAGAGACAGTGCCTCCCTCTGGACAAAGTTCATATGACAAATTGGAAAATATGTTTTACATTGAGCATGAGATAGCACATCTCTTTGAAGTCCAACCAAATTATTACAGGTATATTGAAGCTGATGAGACATTAATTAAACTGAAAAAGCATTAGTTACCAACATATCAATGGTGGCAAAGCATGCTTGAGGTCTTGCCAAGGTAGTTTGATTCTCTTTTTGTAAATTGTCTGCATTAAAAGTAAATTGCAATGTATGGGTCTCCTATCAGAAAATCAAATTGACAAAGGATGGAATTCGCGCTAAAAGCGTTCAAACAAACTCAGGCACAGGTGGCAAGTGACAGCACATCAGGAATGCAAATCAGAGAAGCAGCCATCAGTCGACTATTTGAGCCGAAAAGTCAACAATAACAGGACACGTAAGGCGGCCAATACAGCATAGTTATTCCTTCATTCATTTCTGCGCAGTTTTCCATATCAATTATTGCCCCTGCCAAAGTAGATGGATGAATTTATTACTTGATATTTTCCTACGGGATATTTTGTAAACTCTTTTATAAATACCTTCTCAAGATATGTATTGTTGTTGGTTGGTGAACATCATTCTGGACCTGTGCTGTAATAGTTCAAGAACTCTTCAGAAATAAGATTGTTGGGATGCTTTACTAATGAACTTGTTGATTATGGCACTATTGACAAATGAATGTGTTGCAGAATTCTTGTGCTACCTTAGGGATCAATAGGTCTTTTTAACTCTCTCTTTACTGTTTCTATGTGTTAAGTATCATTTATATATCATATTCTAAATTGCAGGGAAAAAGAATAACTCATAATTTACTTGGTTGTACTCTGTGTTCAATTCCTGTCAATTTTTTATGTTTTCTACAGAAACTAGCACAGGTGGGAATTCTTGATTGCTCATGTCTCTCTGGCCTTACATTCTGAATATAGTTAAGGAATTCTAACTGCTCCTTGATAATATTCTTTCACTTTTCCCTTTGTTAGCTTAATGAAAGATTCTTAATTGCCTTTCCTTCCCTGACCCCATTCATCTTAAATTCCAACTCAAATATTGTTCCATGGGTAATTATCTTGCTCTGTAGTCCGTCCTTTTGCTATAAAACCATACCCAAAAGTTATCCTTCATTGACTCCATCGACCAGATGGTTTGAACTTCCCACACTTTGCAGCTCATTTTTACTGAATGTCACTTTCCAAACACCAAACAAAATTTGTGCTTCATCACTAGCTTGACATATAATCAAACAAATCTAAATCACAAAGAGAGAGCCCTCTCTGGTTGCATATTGGCTAGAATCTGCAACTAAAAGACTGGTTAGTGGTTACCTCGGCCGTATTCCCTTATTTTGAGCCTTCCTAAGGGAACAACCTGAGTGATAACAATGCCTACATGTCGCCAAGGGGTATCACATGGGAAGGTTGAACGACTCACCCTATGGTTGTTCATCGCTACAAGAAGTACCCCAAGCCCCTCTAAGCTCCCAAAGCTTAATGTCAATCTCATACAGGACCCTCATAAGAGGGTCTCTTCATGACTCCAAATCATTCTTGGAAGGCCAAGAACTTGACCTTCCCCAGGGGGTTTGTCAAAATATCGGCGACCTGCTCATTAGTGCTAATGTGATGGAGCCTTATTGCTACTCGTTGTATCATATATTGGACAAAGTGGTACCTGATATCTATATGCTTGGAGCGATCATGAAACACGAGATTCTTTGATAATCGGATCCCACTCTAGTTGTCGCAGAGAATCACAGTGTTATCCAACACTTGTCCAAACAACTCACTAAAGAGCTTCCTCAACCAGACAACTTCACATCAAGCCATACTAGCAACTATGTATTTAGCCTCAGTGGTGCTCAAGGCAACCAATTTCTGCTTCCTACTCATCCAAGATATCGAAGTAGAACCCAAAGAAAAACAACAACTAGAAGTGCTCATGCAATCCACCACACTACTAGCCCAATCAACATCAGAATAACCATGCAGCCTCACATTTCCAACAGTGTATCTTAGTCCATGAGTGACAGTGCCCCGAAGATATCTCAGAAGATTATTGGCGGCAATCCAATGTATATGATGAGGCTCAACCATGTATTGGATCAATGTGTTAACTGCAAAACATATGTCCAAACGGGAGTTCACCAAAAACATCAATGCTCCTATGAGTTGACGATACTCAGAAGCATTTCCCAATTTAGGTCACCACATAACTTCTTAAAGTTAAGCTCCATCGGGGTAGTCATAGGCTTGCAGTCCACCATCCCAAATCTTTCCAATATCTTCACAACATATTTTCCTTGAGAGAGGAAAATTTCGCTTGCCTTTTTCCAGACTTCCAACTGTAGGAAATAGTGCATCGGTCCTAGGTCCTTCATCTCAAGTTCAAAAGCCAACTCCCTCTTACATTTGTGAATGAGAGGGTCTGCACCAGTCAGAAAGAGGTTGTCCACATAAAGTACCAGAATGAGAGGTTTATCATTTTCAACCTTAAAGTAAAGGTTTAGATCGACTTCACTTCTAGTGAATCCTAGCTTCATCAGATAGCTATCAATCCTCTCATACCAAACCCAGGGTGCTTGCTTCAACCCATAGAGAGCTTTCTTCAACCTACATACATGAGATTCCTGATCCTGTACTTCAAACACCGTGTGTTGTTCCAGATAGACTTCTTCATTGATTAAACCATGCAAGAAAGCGGTCTTAACATCCATCTAATGTAGGTTCCATCCTTATGAGGCAGCAAGGGCTATAATAGAGAGGATGGTGGTGTATCGGGCAACAAGTGCAAATATCTCATCATAATCTACACCCTTCCTTTTGAGAGAAGCCTCGAGCAACAAAGCGAGGCTTGAACTTTTTTGCACTTCCATTAGCTCCATGCTTGATTTTGTAGAGCCACTTAGAGGTGACAACCGATTTGTCCTGAGGTCTAGGGACCACATCCCAGACATCATTCTTCATAATTGACTTGTATTCTTCATTCATAGCATCCTTCCATACTTGTTGCTTCACGACTTCTTCAAATGATGAAGGCTCATTTTGAATGATAGTGTTCATGGCGATCAAATATCCTTGATACTTGTTCGACTTTTTTCTTTCACGAAAATTCCCCCTTGGTGCAATGTATTTCTCATCATCTTCGAGAGTCTCCCTAAGCCATGAGGGTCTCCTTTTGGAGGAGGAGGATCAATAGGATCCATAGGTTCATCAACATCAGGCATCGTTTCATCCTCTTTTTCACCCTGATTTCTAGTGTTAGCTTATTTCTCCTTCTTTAGGATAGGAAGATGGTTGATCTTCTTGAGGGCCATATCTTCATCGAAGGTGACATCATGACTTATCTCAACTTCATTTTGACCAGCCACATAAATTCTATATCCCTTAGAATTTTCACTATTGCCCACAAATATTCCTCTCTTCCCAGATGCACCCAATTTGCTTCTTTTCTAAAAATTCTAAAATGAAAGACATCGGGTTTCTTGCCAGTGAACTTTTCTTCGAGAGTCTTAGAGTCCAATGCTTGATGAGGGCATCGGTTTTGAACATACATGGTGGTATTTGTAGTTTCAACCCATAGAAACTTTGGAAGGCCTTGATCATGAAGCATGGCACGAACAACTTCTACAATAGAGTGATTCTTCCTTTCAGCCACACCATTATGCTGTATGGCATTGTAGTCTCCCTCTTAATGCCAACTTCTTTGAAATAATCTTGGAATTCATTGGATTCGTACTCAATCCCATTATCAGTCCTCAATATCTTGATTTTCTTTTCGAATTGGTTTTCGCTCAAGGCTTTGAAGTGTCGGAACCAGGTGAACACTTCATCCTTCTTTTTCAAGAAGTAGAACCAGGTCTTGCGAGAATAATCATGCGTAAAGGTGAGATAATATAAGTATCCTCCCAAAGATTTTACGGTCATCATACCAGATATGTTGAAGTGGATCAATTGCAATATATCTATGGTCTTGCTATTACTTAAGGGGAATGGTTCCCTTGTAAGTTTTCCTTCGGCACATCCCAGACATACACCTTCATGCTCTACTTTGAACTCGGGCATACCTATCACCATCTGTCTCACATTGGGTAGGGCCTTATAATGAAGATGGGAAAACCTCTGGTGCCATAGTTCATATTGTAGAGATTTGTCGCAAGACATGGCTCCCAATGGACTTCCTCCAACTTGGTACAAAGTGTCAACCCTCAACCCAAGAGTAAAAGCATCTTTAAAATTTCTTTTCCAAACCAGTACCTTTCCATCGATGAATGCCACCTTGAATCCTTTGTCCTCCATGGTTGAAATGGACACCAGGTTCTTTTTTAGATCAGGTACATATAGTACTTCTTGCAAATGAATAGTGCTACCTTGATTCAATTGAAGGGTAACATTCCCTACTCCCTTCATGGGATAGGTGGCATCGTCTCCAAGGATGATTTCCAAGTTTGTCTCCTTTTCTATCAGATTAGAGAGGGCTTCCTTGTATCAGGTGAAGTGCCTTGAGGCACCACTATCAATCAGCCAATTTCCCAAAGTGTCCGAAGGAGAGGCAGTGGAGAGGGCCGATATAAGATAATACTATTTTTTCTTATTGTTAACAACGTTGGATTCTTCATACTTGGAGTTCCTTGATTTGTTGGAGGGTCGGCCATTTCCTTGATGTCCCAAATTCCTTTTTCCTTTTCCATTTGACCTACCATTCCTTTGATCATTGTTGTTGAAGTTGCCCCTAGAATGATTTTGATCATCTTCATGCGATGTGTCCCTTCAATTTGGAGACTCACTTGCATAGTGGCCAAGCTTATTGCAAACAAAACATCTTCCCTTCCATTTTTGAATCTCGGTCTTCCTTGACTTTGCTTATTTGAACCTTCATTTTTATTCCTCTTTGCATGAGCAGAGAATGCAGTGGGGTTGCTTATATTAGAAGGCATTTCTTGCTCCACCATTCTTGTTTCTTCTTGAATGCTTCTTCACATCAATTCTTCAAACCCTGGAATTCGATCATTGTTGAGTATAGTGGTTCTAAATACATACCACTCAAATGGGAGTCCTCCAAGGGTGGTGAGAGTAAGTTCCCTATTAGGAATGACTTCTCCAGAGAGAGTAGATCATTCTTGATCTGATTAATCCTCAAGAAATAGGATTGAATGTCCTCGTCTTTTCCCTTCTTAATATCCTTCAATTTATCCTTAAGAAATAGAATTTGATAAGCATTACTAACATTGAACATGTCAACCAAGCTATCATAGATCTCCTTGGAGGTCTTCAATTCAGAGATATAGGCCACTAGATGCTTGTCAATGGAATCCCTAATAATCTTCTTTGCTTTGACATCGCCCTATTGTACTTGGTCTTCGCAGCAGCCGGTGCATTTGAAGGAGCTTCAGGGATTTTACCCTGCACATAAATCCATCATAATACATCACTTCTTTTTCTTCCAAAGTCAATTCAAGGGACATCTTCCATCCATGATATTCAAATTTATCATGGAGCTTGTCTTCAGCCGAGAAATAGGATTTGGAACCCATTGAACCTTTTTTCCTTGTCCAATTGTCTTTGGTGATTTCTCTTTCACTCTTTGCTTGGGCTTTGTCTTCACCTCACCTCTGATACCATGTTAATTTTAGGCAACAATGGCATGTTCTATGCTTTAGAGCAATTTTACTTCAATTACTTTATTATCCCTGTATCAATATTTAGATTAGCAATCACATCAACATGATAGTAAAATGCAGATAGAACATAAACAGAAACAGTAGAAGGCAAGCCAAGACAAGAGGACACGAGATGTGGCACGAGCCAGGGACAAACCCCAATGTGGGGAAACCCTTGATCAAATCTTCTTTTAGTCTTCAATAGTTCAGCAGAGAGAGATAGTACAATTTACAACTCTGATAATTCACAACAGCAACAAAAGAGCCCTAACCAGAAAATTCAATGTTGGTCAATAGGGAAGATTTGACCCTCAACAAATTGGTCAACTTTAGTCAACTCCAGCCACTAAACAACAAGATAAAATAGCCCTCAAAATAGTCAAATTTAGCCTAGTCAAAGTCTAGTCAAACAGCCCACCTGCGGTCAGCCCTAGTTGCAGTCAACGTTGGATCAAACTGTCCAGAAATTCAGTCTCCTAAAATTTTGACCTCCTAAAATTTCACTCTCCTGAAATTTCGGACGTGTGGAGAGAGAGAGAGGCCCAGAAATATGTACCCAATCAATGAGGAGAGAGAGAGAGAGAAGTGTGAAGACGAGTGTGTCCAAATGAGGCTAAGTCATCATGTATTTATAGCAAACGTTGAGGATGAATAGATGTGACTATTGGACTTCTGAGCCGACCTTGACAATTGGTCCATAATCACAATAAATTCATAACTTCATTTTTACATGTCGGAATCAGATGATCTCTAGATCAATCCTACACCTCTCAAAGAGAGGAATCCAAGAAAAATATATGTTGTCATAAATAAGATTACCCATGTGGAGTTTGGCCCTAGTTGCCAATTTTAATAGTTAATCATCTCATAAGCCATCCTATCAGCTTATACCAAAACATCTCATCATATCAACCAACATTGTCACATAGCAAGGCCTTGACTAACAACTATATCTCTCCACAAGATCATAACACAATGCTAGCGAGACCAATGACTAATAGACACCATCATCATTGTCTCCTAAGGCACATACCCCACCTAGGTTTTCACGGGGTATGTCCTTTTAGGACAATTCCTATCTTGGAATAGCACATCCTCAAGGAATTTCTTCAACTAATCTTACATCTTGGATTCCCTACCACATCCTCAAAGAGTATCGAAATCAATCTCAGATGCTTACCTAATCCTCCATTCTTTCTTCACAATATGAAGACAAAAATGATGTGTCTATCTCTCCTCATGGCCTTCACTAAGACTTACGGTTGTCAGTATTGGTCTAGTACATGACACATGAAGTAGAGAACCATATCTTTCACTCCCTCTTAACTAAGGAGGACCAACTCATTCCTATGAAAGGAATATACCCAGGTTCCCTCTTAATCAAGGACTTGCCCAAGCTCTCTCTCAACCAGCGACTTGTTTCCAACAACAACTATATTCTCTTTGATGGAGATCATGGTACTATCAACGGCTTGTGGGGCTCATCTTTTCGATGTCATGAACTTCATCTTCTTCATTATGGAGCTTTCATCTTCTAGTTCTTCTTTGTAGGGCATCGATCATCCATCACTTTCCTTGAACAAACCATAAGATTGAACCAATAGTCATGTCATCCTTCTTTTCATTAGAAAGTGATCTTTTAGTCCACATCTAGCTTTTCTTCGTACAACTACCTCTTCCAAGTCATGTTTCCTTTAGGATCTTCCATCCAACCACACGAGTGCTAGTTGCAGGTGACATCTACAACTTTCTTTCGATGGCCCTGTATCAACCAATCCATATGTTGTTCAAAAATAAAAAATAAATGAACATCAAATGAAATTTACCTTTTGTGATGGCCTTTCATCATGACATCTACTTCTTGTATTATCAACATTCTGCACATTCATAACTATATCTCCAAGACTTTCAATGTCAAGGGTCTCTTTTCTTTACAGACTTTATCAAAATCTTCATATCCTTTCCATGGAGATAGTATAGCCAATTATTTTGGTCATTGGATGTTGATCACTTATTTTATCTTACTTGACCATAGTTTCATATTTCGCGAACTCTCCTTCCTTTCTTCACATATTGTTCCCTAGGAACTTCCATACATAGTTCCTTCATCTTGTCAACTACCTCGTATTCCATATGAGAATATATTATGTTGACTTCATATTATCAATATGTGAACTAGTTCAAGGTATATGCCTTCAAGCATCTTTCTAAAGGAAGAGATCATTTTTTTATCATGCTCATGAGATAGAGCATTTACCCATGCCCTCTGCAACTATATGATGACATGACTTAATCTATCAAATACATGCATACATACCTCTTTTCTCCTTTTGGTCATCTAGACCTCCTTTGGCAGCTTCCTTTCCTTGCTTGAAAATGCTTGACATGTTGCACTCGTTTATCATCATACCATCATCCTTCTAAACAAAAGATCCCACACAAAGTGGAATAGACCATCAACGAGACACTTGTTTCTTTCAAGTAGAGGTGAACCTTCTAATGAAGATTCCAATGGAGGATCTTGATTATCCTCATCCTGTAAATGCTTCTTCCTATAGATGATGTATGAAACAACGTAAACTTGAAACAAGCACTAATACGATTACCCGTTTTTTTGAGGTAGCAAAAAAATCATCCGATTTGAAAAGTGTTGATTCAGAATACACATTTTTTGGAGCATATTTTAGAGACTTTAAATTTTCTTATGAACATTCTTTTAAAAATGTTAATGATTTTCATGTTGATTTTGAAAAGTGTTGATGAGGCATCAACCCCTTTGTTAGAACACTTATTTTTTCCACATTAAATTTTCTAATGTATAAGTTGTGAATATTTTTTAAAAAAATTGGTAATTTTCAAGTGGATTTCGAAAAGCATCAACATTGTTTTTTAAGACATATTTTTGACACTTTCAAATCAGTGATCAAATTGGCAAATAATGAGAATGGTTTGAAAAAAAAAATACAAGTTTAAAAAAGTAGCAAGTAAAAAAATGATTTTAAAAAAATTAAACAAAAAATAAAATATTGAGAAAACTAAAAGCTAAAATAAACAAAAATTCTAAAAAATAATAATAACAAAGAAAATATAATTTAAAATATAATCAAATTTAAAACATGGCAAAAAATATATAACAAAAATGCCCCAAAAAAATGTAAAAAAAATTACAAAATTTATTTTTAAATGTGATAATAATAAATTAAAAATTATATAAAAAACAAATAAAAAAATTTTAAATTATATTAAAACAAAAAAATAACATTAAAAAAAATTAAAAACTAAATATGGAAAACTATTTTTAAAAATTAAATCATACAAACTCTATAAAAACATAAATCTTTAAAAAAAACCGCTCGTGAAGGCCCCACCCCAGCAATCCAACGGCCATCAGGGGGTGGAGGCCTTGATTCTGAGAATCAAGCCTCCACCCTCGCGACCCAACGGACCCCAAGGGGTGGAGGCCCGATTCTTAGAATCGGGGCAACCCCTCTTGCCCCACCCTCGCAGCCCAACGGGTCCTAGGGGTTGGAGGTTCGATTTCGAGAATCAGGCCTCCACCCTTTGGGGCCTATTGGACTACTGGGGTGGGGCCTTGGCGAGCGGTTTTTTTTAATTTTTTTTTATTAAGATTTATGTTTTGTAAATATTTTATGATTCAATTTTTTTTAAATAGTTTTTAGTGTTATTTTTTTATGTTTTAACGTTTTTTTTTAAATTATCATGTATCATTTTATGTTTTTTCTAAGTTTATTTTAGAAATAATTCCCTGTAAAAAAAAATAAATAAATAAATAAATAAATAAAAATAAAAATTGATTGTTGTTTTTTATATAATTTATCAATTTTAAGTTAATTTTTGTTTTTTTTTATATATTTTTGCATGCTTAATTATATATTTTTATTATATATTTCTCTTTGTTATATTTTTTTTAAATTTTTGTTTGTTTAGTTTTTTTTTTTTCAATTTTTTTTAATTTTTGCTTTCTTTTTTTTTTAAGTCATGTTTTTTTTTAAGTTTAATAGCTTTATTGTATTTGTTATTTTTTTTAAACTTCTTTTTTTTTTTTTTTTTTTTTTTTTTTTTTTTTTTTTTTTTTTTTTTCAATGTTTTAATTTTATTTTGATTCGTTTTTATTTATTTATTATTTGGTTTTATTTTTTTTCCTGCAGAGTCCATGTTGATCCTTGACTAGCAACCCAATCCCATTATGTGTTAATTTGAGAGTTGATTTTAAAGTTTTTGCTATAATGTATCGAATCTAACCCCACAATGTGTCAATTTAATGGTTGGTCTTTAAGTTTTCATTAGAATGGGTCAATTGGCCTACACTGCGTGTCAATTTGAAAGTTTATTTTTAATTTTTCGTTGCAATGTGTCAAGTTGTCTTAGGGTAAGATTTTGAAGTTGTTATATTTTTAAAATTTGAAAAACATAAATAAATAAATAAATTACTCTTCATATAATGACTCTTTCATTCAAGTATTCATTTTTTTTTAAATTAGTCATAGAAAACTGAAGGTTTTTTGTAGTCATGATCTTTGGTTTTATATCCATGGTTGAAAAATTGTAAAAATTTTAAGGTATTTTGAAGTCATTGACATTTTATTAAAACATCATTGCGAAAAAAAAAAAAAAAAAAAAAAAAAAACAAAAAACAAAACAAAAAAACAAAAAAACAAAACAAAAAAACAAAAAAAAAAACAAACAAACCAAACAAACAAACAAACAAACAAAAACCAAAAAAAACAAAAAAAAAAAAACAAACAAACAAACAAAACAAACAAAAACAAACAAACAAACAAAAAAAACAAAAACAAAAAAACAAAAACAAAACAAAAAAAACAAAACAAAAAAACAAAAAACAACAACAACAACAACAACAACCTTAAAATTTGATTAAAAAAAAAAAATTATATATAAAAACAAAACAAATCAATTTTTTAATACAGGGAAATGTTTCTAAATAAAACTTAAAAAAAAAAAAAAAAACAAAACAAAAATGATACATGATAATATTAATAATAAAAAAAAAAAAAAAAAAAAAAAAAAAAAAAAAAAAAAAAATTGAATCATAAAATGTACCTCAAAAAAAAAGAGACATTATTACAACCTCAACACTTTTTGTTTTTAGGGTGTTTTTTGCACACAAAAAATTGCTTTTACTAACATTTTTTAAAAATATTGAAAAAAAATGTTATTCCAACATCAATATTTTTCGTTTTCGCATTGTCTTTCATGTTTTTTTTTGGGTTTTTTTGCCTAGAGTTCCTATTTTGAGTTTATAGTTCCTGTTTCAATGTTTACATTGTTATGATGATTTCTTTCTATGCTAGATGAATTTCCTCCAATCATATTACTACTTCGGTATGAGCTACTATCATTATGATTGCTACAACCATGTAGACATTTACTTCAGTGATCCTTTCAAGCTTCTATAATGATGTCATGAGTTCTTTCTTCAATCATATGCTTCAAATATGATGCCATCTCCTAATATGAAGCATCATATCATACTCACAATGCTTCTTATCTTGACAGTAATCTCTTAATCATAGTAGAGGTCATTTCACCTTCTACATTTCCTTGTTATGTACCTAAGAGTCCTTAATAGTGAAGATATATTCCTTCCTTCATAGATCTCTTCTCATCGGGTTGTTCTACTTCTTCAATGATATGGGCTTCACTTCTTTCTTTCCTTTTGTTGTTGTGCTTCTTGAGTTTCAGACAATCTCTCTTGAAATTTTCATATTCTTGACAACCATGGCATTGTATCTTTGATATATCGATCTTCTTCTTTTTCTAAGGACCAAACTTTCCAAACTTTCGTTGTCTTCTAGCCGTGACAACAAATGCATGAATTTACTCATTTGATCTCACATCACTTTTTGCTTTCAATCTTGTTTCCTCAATCTTACATAACGACAAAAGTTCACTGAAAGGGGTGGCTTCCTTCTTTCCATAGATGCTTTTTACAAATTTCCCCTTTCCTTCGGTAGTGCATTAAGGACAATGGTGGTCATTTATTTGTCGGAGACTATTTCCCCCAACTCTTGCAGTTGGTCTCTTATTTGTGACACCCTCATAATATATGAGGCTATCCCTTCTTAATTGATACCTTCATCTTATATAGCTCAGTTCTCAAAGATATCAATTCTCTTGCATTGCTTATAGAAAACAATTCTACCAATTTGTCATAGATGTCTTTTGACTTCTCCAAGTTTTCCACATAAGGGGTCATCCATCACTTTCTTTGAATGAACCATAGGATTGAACCAATAGTCATGTCATTATTATTTTCATCAAAAAGTGATTTTCTAGTCCACATCTGGCTTTTCTTCATACAACTACCTCTTCCAAGTCATGTTTCCTTCAAGATCTTCCATCCAACAACATGAGTGCTAGCTGTGGGTGACATCTACAACTTCCTTTTGGTAGCCCTGTATCAACCAATCCAGATGTTGTTCAAAAATAAAATAAAAATGAACATCAAATGAAATTTACCTTTCATGATGGTCTTTCATCATGACATATGATTCTTGTAACATCAGCATCTTGCACAGTCATAAATATATCTCCAAGACTTTCAATGCGAAGGGTTTGTTTTCCTTATAGAGTTTATCAAAGTCTTCATATCCTTTCCATGAAGATATCATAACCAATTCTTTTAGTCATTGGATTCCCCTCTTACGTGATTGGTCGGAGTGAACTGACGTGGACCTTCTATTGGGCCT
>APFE031650199.1:58828-77124 GCA_000404065.3 Pinus taeda | reverse complement strand
TTAAATTATTATTATAATTACTTTCATTATATCAATATTATAATTATATATTAATTAATATTAATATTAGGATTAAATCTATGTCGTACACGTCTATCTACATATACCAATGACATTTACTAATGTGGTTATGTAGGTGATTGATATACGCCTATTGACGTTTGTCAACCACATTTATTATTGTGGTTGTGCTAGATCACATACTATTGTGAACCACACACATTTAAAAAAAATGATCTCATCCTTGAAAAACAATTGATGAACCACATTGCAATTTATTCAATGTCACATTGTAGCATTACAAAATTGGTGTTTGATATTAGGATTTGTAATATTGATTTTATAATTTTAGGGCTTATAATATTAATTCTATGTTTTATAATATTAATTGTTGGTTTTATGATATTGATCTTAGAGTTTATAATATTCGTGTTAGGATTTATGATATTAATTCTAGGGTTTATAATATCAATGTTTGTGTTTATAATTTAATACTAAGGTTTAATACTAATTCCAAAGTTTTTAATATTGTCTTTAAGATTTAAAATCTTAAGCTTTATAATATTAATCTTCTATTTGATCTTAGTTTTTAATATTAATCTTATGTTTATGAATATAGATTTTTAATATTAATTTTAGGTTTATTGATGTGATTTTGCTAATAATGTGGTTTAATAATCACGAGGGTTTATAACATTAATTCTTTTAGTTTTTAATATTAATATTTTTGGTTTATAATATTAATCCCTTGGGTTTATAATATCAATTCTTTGGGTTTATAATATTAATATTTTCAATTTATAATCTTTGTTTTAATGTTAAAGTTTAATACAGTGACTTTGGAAGGGTTAAAAAATCTATCGAATGTCTCATTGTGACAAACATAGTCTTAATGCAACAACCGATCTCACAATTTTTGTCGCAATATTACATTACATTACCACTTATTCAACATTGCATTGAGACATTATCTTACTGTTTATATTTCTTGGGTTTCATATTACTCATAGGGTGTATAATATTATTCATAGGGATTAATATTTATCCCTTGGGTTTATCATATTGATAAACAATTGGGTTTATTACATCTGTGCATTTATCTTACATTTATTAATCCCTTGGATTTATGTTGCGTTTATTAATCCCTTGAGTTTATAATAGTAATCATTTGGGTTTCTGAATCCATGGGGATTATAATATTAATCCATTCAGTTTATATATTTAGTTTAATAATGTGAATTTGGAAGGGTACATAAATCTATCCAATATCATATTGTGAAAAATATAATCCTAATACGAAAATCAATCTGATAATCATTGTCGCAATGATACATTATATTACAATGTATTCATTGTCACATTATGACATTATCTTACACTTTATATTTCTAGGGGTTTATGTTAATCCTAGGGTTTATAACATAAATTCTAGGGGTTAATATTAATCTCTTAGCTTTATTAATCCCTTCCATTTATAATAATTATAAAACATTGGTTTTATTAATCCCTCGGGTTTATAATATTAATAATCTCTTGCATTTACTAATCCCTTCAGTTTATAATATTAATAATCCCTTGGATTTATTAATTCTTTAGATTTATAAGATTAATCCCATGAATTTATAATATTAATCCATTTAATTTATAATATTTTTTTTAATATTAAGGTTCAATATTGTCGACTTGGAAGGGTAGAAAAATCCGTCCAATGTTGCATTCTAGACAACATGACTTTAATGTGACAATCAATTTAACAATCATTATCACAATATTACATTATATTATAGCTTATTCAACGTCACATTGTAACATTATCTTAGTTTTTATATTTTTAGGGTTTAATATTAATTTTATGAGTTATAATATTAATACTAAAGTTTGATATTAATCCCTTGGGTCTATTAATACCTTTATTTTATAATATTGATAAACCATTGATTTTGTTAATCCATTACATTTGTAATATTAATAATCTCTTAAATCTATTGAGCACAAATATTTTTAATATTAATCTTTTAAATGTAAACTAATAATCTTTTAAATGTATAATATTAATCCCTTAAAATATTAATATCTTCATTTTAATACCTCTAAAATTTATAATATTAATAGCTTCCATTTATTTATATATTAAATTTATAACATCAATTTTTTATTAACCAATTACATTTTAAATCTTGCAAACTTACATTCAATTAGTTTACTCTAATTATTCTACCGAAAACTCTTAGAACTCACCTCGATGGGAAGTGGAACTTACCTAATTCTCGTCCCGATCGGAATTCGAATCTACCTCATGCTCCATTATTTGGGTTTAAGGGATTGTTTAGATTTATATGTTGAATCGTGTAATTTTTAGTATTTTGGTGTTTTAGAAGTTATTTGACAGGTTGAATCCATCTTAAAAAAATTAAAGCATTGAGTTTATCTATTAAGATTAAAATTGAAAATAATATAATTTTAATAGTATTTGACGTCAAAAAGGTGGAAACATTAATTGCAATTATATATATAGATAGTTAAGAGAGAAGGCTAGAGTTTAAATATTTTAAATATAATATATATCATATTTATTGAATTGTTGAGGAAGTTTTTATATTTTTGATATATTTTTATTTAAATATTTTTAAATGTTGAGATTTCCTGTTGTATGTAAAATAGGCAAAAATCTCAGTAGATGACAACAATAGGAATTTGTTGCTAGATTAGCTCCAGGTTGTTGGGAGGGAGTTAATGCATCTTAAATTTGAGTTGAGAGGATTTATGAGGCAGTTAGATTCTCCTTGCTATAAAACAGGTATCCATACGGATTGTTTTGAGTGTGAAAGTTTGTGAGGATTTGATTTATGTAATCTCTTGTTTGATTAATAAAGAATTGCCGATGCCTATGTTTGGTGGATGTAGCCCAGATTGGTTGGGTGAACCACGTTAAATTCCTGTGTTTCCTGTGCATGATAAAATGGTTGTGTATATGTTTTGTTATTTGTTGTGCATCTGATCTCCAACAAGTGGTATCAGAGAAGTTGGAGCCGTGGCACAGCGGGACCGGATTGGAGGTGGAGCGCGTGCTGGAGGTGGAGCGCAAAGGCGTGTTGGACTGTTGTTGCTGTAACCTACGTGGAGGTTTGATTTGCATTAGCGCTGCGTGGAGGGGCGTTGAATGGTGATGCCTGGAGGTGTTGCGTGGAGCATGTTATAACCTGCGTGTTAATGCATGAAGGTTTTTCATTATATGCAACTGCTGTCTGGGAGGCTTAAGTGACAACACTGCGTTGAACTGATTGAACTCCGTTGACATTGCGTTGGCCGAGTTGAACTGTTGTCCAACTAAGTGCGTATGTCGTGGAGCGGATGCATACAACGGTGGAGTTTTCGATCAGTTAATGCGTTCAGCAGTGGTGTGTATGTGAGCAGTGAGTGCGTACAATGATGGAGTATCGATCAGTTAATGCATTCAGCGGTGGTGCGTACAACGGTGGAGTCTTGATCAGTTAGTGTGTTCAGCGATGGTGCGCTGTGACAGCGCTGGACCTGCGTGGAGGCACCATCGTTGTGTCAAGTAGCAGAAGTTGGAGCGTGGAGGTCTGCGTAAGTCAGCCAGGTAAATGCATCTGCCCTTTGTTTATCTCCTCCGAATGGCAATAGGTACAATTGGCGCAGCACGCATGCTCTATCAGTTCTGAACAAGAAAGTTCAGAATATCACAGACCTTTTCTATGGAGTACATTATCTTGGTTCCAAACAAAATAATGTGTTTTTTCACAAATTGGGTAAAATATTCAATGGCATTTTGAAATTATATTGTATACAAAATTTTTAAAATGGATGATAGATGAGAAATTAAAAAAAAAAGGGATTTGGATTAGATATAATATTATATCTATATCAGTTTTTTGCTTTTTAAATGGTAATAAGCAATGATATTTATAGGCAAAGGCATTGTATTGATGAAAGGCATTTTTTAAACACAAACTTCATTTATTTAAAGTTGGTTTTTGGAGATTATTGTGTTTTTTGCTTGATACAAGATGGCGAAAACTCAAAGTGCCCGGTTTGAAATTGAGAAGTTTAATGGCAAGAATAATTTCGAGATCTGGATGGTGCAGATGCATGATTTTCTTGTCCGACATGGCGTGGCAAAGGCATTGTTGGGCAAATCTAAACAGCCTTACAACATCACAGATAATGAGTGGGCCGAAATGGATGAAAGAGCGATAAGTGCTATTCGACTGTGTCTAGCTGATGATGTCCTGTTTAATATCGTGTTGGAGACAACAGCTGCTGGTTTGTGGACAAAACTGGAGAAGCTGTACATGACCAAATCCTTAACCAATAAGATTCTCTTGAAGCGACAGCTGTACAGTTTGTGAATGAAGGAAGGTACATCGATTGCTGATCATTTAAATGCTTTTAAGACTCTTCTTGTGCAATTACAAAGCATAGAAGTAAAAATTCCGTTCGAGGATAAAGCTATTACTTTATTGTGCTCGTTGCCCGAGTCATGGGATCATTTTGTTACTTCTATAAGTCTTTGTTCATCAGAAATTATTGAGTTTGATAATGTAGTTCCATCTTTATTATCAGAAGAAACAAGGAGGAGGTCGCATTCTGAAACCTCTACATCAGGAGCTATGATGGTTAGATGTCGTTTGAAAGAAAGACGCCCCTGGAAGCCGAGCGACTCACGTTCAAAATCGAAAGGGAAGAAGAGTAAGCTAAAGTGTTGGTTTTGTGGCAAATCAGGGCATTTAAAGAAGGACTGCTGGAAGCGACAACAACAAACTTCAAAAGCAGATTCTTCGACAAAGAAGAAGGAGGCAAATACGATAGATACAGTTTCGACATCTGGTTCAGGTATGAGTGATGAAGTATTATCAGTTAATGTGTCAAATCATGATCAACATTGGTTGTTAGATTCCGGTGCATCAAACCACATGTGTATCCATAAAGAATGGTTTAAGACATATAAATCAATTAATGATGGAGTTGTATACATGGGTAATGATGTAACATGTAATATTGTGGGGATTGGGATCATACAACTACAAATGTTTGATGGGACAACTAGAATATTAATTGATGTGAGGCATGTACCAGATTTAAGGAAAAATTTGATTTCATTAGGAGCACTTGATTCAAATGGATATAAAATTGTAATTCAAGGTGGATTAATGAAAATTTACAAAGGCATCTTACTAGTTATGAAAGCTAAGAAGGTAGGAAATCTATTTCAGTTAGAAGGAGGTACAGGGTCAGATTTTGTGTCTACGGTGTCTGAACATGACAATAGTTCCATTCACTTATGGCATCAAAGATTGGGGCATATGAGTGAAAGAGGGTTGAAAATTTTGGCTGATCAAAAATTACTTCCAAATCTAAAGTCTGGAAAGTTAGATTTCTGTAAACATTGTCTGTTTGGAAAACAAAGTAAACAAAAGTTTAAAACAGGTAAACATACTAGTAAAGGAATACTTGATTATATCCATTCAAATTTCTGGGGACCAGCCCCTACAACCTCATATGGTGGTTCATCTTATTTTGTATCATTTATTGATGACTTTTCCAGGAAGGTGTGGGTATACATGTTGAAAAGGAAGTCTGATGTGTTTTCAGTTTTCAAGCAGTTTAGAGCATTGGTAGAAAACAACACTGGTAGAACAATAAAAATTTTAAGAACTGACAATGGTGGTGAGTTTACTTCCAAGGAGTTTGACAGCTATTGCAAGGATGCAGGGATCGAGAGACATAAGACCACGGTTTATACTCCTCAGCAAAATGGAGTTGTTGAACGCATGAACAGGACTCTTCTAGAGAGAGCAAGGAGTATGTTGAGTAACGTCAGGTTGCAAAAGGAGTTGTGGACGGAAGCGGTGGCAACAACTTGTTATGTGATAAACCGATCTCCATCGACAACGATAGACTACAAGATTTCGCAAGAGGTATGGAAAGGACACCCTTGTGACTATTCTAAACTCAGAGTGTTTGGTTGTGATGGATATTCTCTAGTGCCTAAACATCAGCGAACTAAGTTAGATCCAAAGTCTAAAAGTTATATCTTTGTTGGGTATGGTGTTGGAACAAAGCGATATAGATTGTGGGATCCTACTACCCACAAAATCATCATCAACATAGATGTAAAGTTTAATGAATCCTCTCTTGTACAATTAGATGTAGATAGTAGATTGAAACAGGATGATGTATTTGACTTTCAACACATTCAGTTTGATAGCATTTCTAATGATAGTCATGATGACCATAGTTCAGATACTAGTCATGAACAGGTTTCAGAATCAGAACATGAACAGGGTTCAGGTATAGATCATGAACAGGTCTCAGATATTGATCATCAAGAAGTTCCGACAGATGGTAGTCAGCCAATCGAGGAAGCGCCAGAAACATCCTTAAGGAGGTTGACAAGAATCAAACGGCCACTGAGAAGGTATGATGATTATGTTACTTCAGTTGCATTTACTGCTAATGATGATGAACCTCTGTGCTATCAGGAAGTAATAGAAGGTTCGAAAAGTGACAAGTGGAAAGCTGCTATGAAGGATGAAATGATGGCCTTGGGTAAGAACGGCACATGGGATCTGGTTGAGCTTCCGAAAGACAAGAAAATTGTGGGGTGTAAATGGGTTTTCAAGCTGAAACGGGGTGTGAATGATATGGAAGACAGGTACAAAGCGCGACTGGTTGCAAAAGGGTTTTCTCAGAAAGCCGGTATTGAGTTTCATGAGAATTTTTTCACCATTGGTTAAAATTGTTTCAATTAGAATTGTGTTAGCATTAGTGGCTTTGCTTGATTTAGAGTTGCAGCAATTAGATGTTAAGACTGCATTTCTACATGGAGACTTAGATGAGGAAATATATATGGAACAACCGGAAGGGTTTGTTCAGCATCGCAATGAGAAATTTGTCTACAGGCTGAAGTAGTCACTATATGGCCTGAAGCAGTCGCCTCGACAGTGGTATAAGAAGTTTGATTCTTTCATGTTGAGTCAGAAATATGTTAGGAGTGAATATGATCATTGTGTTTATTTTAACCAATTTAAAAATGGCATATTCATTATCTTAGTATTGTATGTTGACGATATGCTTTTAGCAAGCAAAATAATAGAAGAAATCAACAGGTTGAAGGCTCAAATGGAAAGGACGTTTGATATGAAATATCTAGGAGCGGCAAGATAGATTTTGGGCATGGAGATTTTCAGAGAGAGGAGCAATGGTAAGCTATGGATATCACAACAGAAGTATATTGAGAAAATATTTTTGAGATTTGGTATGAATAATGTGAAGCCTGTGTCAGTCCCTTTAGCTTCCCATTTCAAGCTTTCTTCGAGTTTATGTCCTAATACAGATGAAGAAAAGGATTATATGTCTCGAATTCCATATGCCAATGTAGTAGGGTGTTTAATGTATGCGATGGTTTGTACTCGACCAAATATTTCACATGCAGTTGGGGTTGTCAGCAGGTATATGGCAAATCCGGGTAAAGAACACTGGTCAGCAGTGAAATGGGTGCTTCGGTATTTGAGAGGCACAAGTAGTTATTGTATTACTTAAAATAAGAGTAGTGAATTTGTTTACAGATATGTTGATTCCGATTTTGCAGGTGATTTGAATAAGAGAAGGTCAACTTCAGTGTACGTCTTTACTCTTGCAGGTGGAGCTATCAGCTGGATGCCAAAGCTACAGAACATTGTTGCTTTATCCACTACTCAAGCAGAATACATTGCTGCTTCTCATGCTTGCAAAGAAGCGATTTGGTTGAAAGGTTTGTTTGGTGAATTTGGTAGGTTGCAGGACAACATCAAGTTATTTTGTGATAGTCAAAGTGCAATAATTTGGCTAAGAACCGGCCTATCATAGTAATCAAAGCATTATACCGATCAAGTACCATTTTGTAAGACAGGTTATCACTGAAAGGGGAGTCTCTCTTGAAAAGGTGCATACAAAGGAGAATTGTGCAGACATGTTCACGAAATCAGTTTTGTTAGAGAAGCTATGCTGGTGTTTGGCTTCTCTTGGCTTGCAGAAAAGATAAAATAATAAAGAAACAGGGCATCAGGGTAATTTTTGTCAAGGTGGAGATTGTTGAGATTTTATGTTGTATGGAAAATAGGCAAAAATCTCAGCAGATGTCAACAATAGGAATTTGTTGCTAGATTAGCTCCAGGTTGTTGGGAGGGAGTTAATGCATCCTAAATTTGAGTTGAGAGGATTTATGAGTCAGTTAGATTCTCCTTGCTATAAAACAGGTATCCATACAGATTGTTTTGAGTGTGAGAGTTTGTGAGGATTTGATTTATGTAATCTCTTGTTTGATTAATAAAGAATTTCCGATGCCTATGTTCGGTGGACGTAGCCCAAATTGGTTGGGTGAACGACGTTAAATTCCTGTGTTGCCTATTTATGATAAAATGGCTGTGTATATGTTTTATTATTTGCTGTGCATCTGATCTCCAACATTAAATACAAATATACTATATATATGACGTCTATTGCAATGTTGGGAAATGCATATGATTTGCTGGCTAGTATAAGGATAACTTATGTGAAAACATCTAATAAGAAATTTATGGAGGTTGTGAAATTTGGAAATATTTGAGGAATCCTTTCGGTAGTCTGAGAGGGTATTTAATTTTTTTAAAGAGAAAATTTGAAACTAATATTTTCTTAATCTGAATTTTGGGTAACATACAAAAATATTCTATCAAGATGACAATTTTTTATCAGATATGCTATCAAAATTGTAACTTAAAACAATCGTTTTACTTGGGAATTAACTTAATGATTCTGAAATATCATTTTCTGGAAAGGTAAATGATGAGATAAAGATAACTTCTATATGGTTGGAGTGGAAACTGCATGAATGGATCCTTCCTACCCCACACTCATGTTGAAACGAGCAAGAAGCGATGACACCTCTCTTCATAGGTTAAGACGGGCTCAACGCGTGCTTGCGTATCAGCACAGGAACATCAGTAATTACAGAAAACTTTTGTTTTGCTTAGTTATTAGGGTTTCGTGTTTTGCTGATGTACTCATCAAATGGAACAACATTCTGGAATAGGGAAAGAGGCGACATCGATGGTCGATTTCCAATGAATATATTTGAGCTACCTGGTGGCCATGATGCATCTTTTGAGAATTGATCGACGCGCTACCAAGCTCTCCGCTCGAACTCGAGCCGTGAAATTGGCTGCACATGTATCACTAGCCATGGTGACAAGCGGTTGAAGCGCGTGGGGTCAGGCCATTCTCTGCAAAAACCCGTTGCCAATGACGAGTAGAATTCCTGAGGGAACTCCCAAGGAAAAAGGAAATCGACGTCTGCCAAAGCCAAACCTATAAAAACAAATGCTACTCACAAGATTTTTTGCACTCAGCTGCTCAGACTGGAATTTGGGATTACAGGGATCAAAAGCCTATTGTCACATGACGATTGTGATAACGAACCCGGAGTCACCATTGGTTTTCATATGCAGACTCCGAGGGCACTTGCGGCAGGAAGCCACAGATTGGACAAACTCATTTTCCTAAAAGAGTTTGTGTAAAATATCATGGCGCTTAAGATGTAGGTTTAGGCCATGAAGGCATGGGTAGACTGATACTCAAATTCAGATGCTTATCCTACTTCTAATGTTTATAAATAAGCTACTTGCAATGTTTATAAATAAGTTGTGAAAGGGTAGAAATATGGTGATAGAATTGTAATTGTTTAAAAAATTTAATTTTAATTTAATTACACAATTTTAATTTATTATTATGCAGAAATTAATTTATAATTTAAAAAAATATTAGCAGACATGCATCATCACATACACAAATACATAAAAACCAACTAGTAAAAACCTCTTACATCATATCCCTCTTTCACGAACCTAATTTATTTATTTATTATTAATATAATGTCATCTACTGAATTCCTACCAATACATTTTCTTTTAGCAAAAAGTACTATATGGAAAACAGTATACTTTGTTTTTCTTCGCACATTAATAATTACATGCATTCTTCTTAGGCTCTTACCTTTAGTGCAAAAGTTATTTCTCTATTGTAATTATTATATATGTATAGATGCTTGTAAGGTTAAACCTTTTTCTAAACCTTAAATCTAACACGTATTGAATTGAAGGATTCCTTTTTTGGCATTTATGGTATACTCCAATGTTGGGCGATATAACAATAGCACACTATACATCAAGGTTTGCACATATCTTATGTTTGGGTGATGATAACTCACGAGCATCACTATGGTTTATTGTCGTATCTATTAGTTTTTTACCTTGGCACCCATACTTTGAACACCTTCTTGATTAAATACTTACGTTTCAAGATATTTTTCTGTAAATGGGTAAGATTTTGCGGCTCGAGCCTCAGTAATTTCATTTATGTGTTTGGAATTTGAGTTCTAATTGTGGTTAGCCACGTTGGCTTGCCCACGTGATATTCACATGCATTTTTAGCCTCCTTTGGGTTGGACGATGCAATCTAATCCAGGGATCGAATGGTAGAGAAATGATTCCTCAAACCCTAGACTCCTTTAGCTCTTTCTCCTTACTCATTTGGGTGGCGAACAATGCTTGTGGTGTCTCTTTGCATCTCTGTTGGAGGTGTCTCCACGGACGTTCGTTTGAGGTGTCTCTCTCTGCACCTATTCCGCCGAGCTTTTCTTTTGTTTGCCTAGAGGTGGAATTACCCCTTGTCATTGAGACAATACTTGTGCTAAGAGTACTCATTACAGGCACTCTGGTATAAATACAGTTTGGTACATTTGCATTTCATATTGGTTGATTTCATTCGTCTAGCACTAATCCTCTCATCTGTGTTTTCAGGTTCAGTTAGAAAAGTCAGAGGTGAGGTGGACAAGGGAATGTGTGACTCTGTCTACGCTTTTCCTCAGCTCAGTTTCTTTCTTGTCTTTTTTTTCCTCAACCACCATGATTTCTATTGATAGGAAATGGGTTCTGAATTTTGTGTTTTCCTCTTGCTTTTTTTTTTGGTTTTCTCAAATACACGATTTCTAATGACACCATGTTATATTTTTCGGTTTCTAGGTGCAGGTATGTTCATTCCTCATTTGTTTTGCTTCGTCCAAACTTCACTTGTTATCGGTGACTGAATCTTACTTCCTTGTTCCTCACCAGATTGGTGTTCTATACAAACTCCTAGAGGGGTTCTCTTTCTGGTGCAGAGATATTGTCAATACGTGAGGCAGAACCGAAAAATTCTTACTCTGTTTCCATAGAGCATGGAATTTTTTTATTGCTTTTCCTTTCATTGGTTTTTGCCTTGCATGTGGTTTTAATAGTTGACATTGGAGGAAATGCAGCAAGGCATGTACACTCAACTTATTGTATGAATAACATTCATAACCCACAAGGGGTATTTTTGAATTTTTTTCAGAATAGGATATATATAGTATCCTTTTGGGAACATATTCTTATTGTCTTGTATAGGCCTGACCCAGGTTTAGAGGTGATTTAGCCAAGCAAATCCTAATACTACTGGCCCTTTCGGCAACAGTCCGTGGGGCACGGAACGAGATCTCACTTGAAGTAGTATGGGAGGGTGCTAGAATTAGGTTTTCGCACCATGGAGATGTCTCATGGGCTTTTGGAGGTTCGCGATCCGACCCGTCACTATGCACACTTGCTAGTCCTTTCCAACCTATGCTATTGTTTCTGTGTAACCCTACTCAGAGCGCGACCAGTATAATACACAAGTTCCTTGCTAATTAACTGATTACTTAACTTGTGTATGTAAGATTTATGGTTATTATAGCATATTTAGCAATCATATCAGAGCGCGTGATACATAAACCAATATAAACATAAAGAAGATAATGTACAACAACTACACATAAATAAGAACCAACTTCACTTTATTAATCTTCAATCTTGATTACAAACTCGACACTGCCCTACGTACTCAGATGCAAGGGTCTGCGCACTTAGCTACGGACACTACTAGGCCTCTGTGCACTCAGGTGCAGAGCCTCCTCCTACTACTATGACCCAATAAACGTAGAATCTATTCTTAGTTTGACCCATCCCTTTGCTACTTACTCTATCATCAACTATCTTTACAACTTAGAGCCTTGCTCTATTTATGCAATTCCATGGTTGACGACCAATGGGTAGGTTGACATGACTTTACATTACATTACATTACTTTAGGGTGGACAACCCTATGACTTAACCTCTACTCCGTGCTCCGCTCCTGCAATTCGCGGAGTCTTACAAAACCATTGACCAAATCTTAGGCTTTGAGCCCCAAAACGTGCTGTGGGGGGATTCCATGCCAAACGAGCCCCCAACAAAATCATCGTGACTTATTCGAAATCATTCTATTGGTGCGGTGATCTTGGCATGGAGCCCCTCCGATTGTTCCCATACTTCCCAGAGGTCCGTGGTGTACTGTTCTACTGTTTGTTGGACATGCTGAATTCGTGCTTCTGAATGATCGACTTCTAAATCGTGTCCTTTCTTTGGTACCAGCTTCTGGGGCATGTGTTTATAGTCTTGTGCCTTTTTCTAGCTCCTTTGTTCATGAAGACTGTGTTTTGGTCGATTAGTCAGATAGCGGGTCAACGCATGTAGGGTTTTAGGCCATTGTCGTTAAATTTTCTTGGGAAGGGTTCTCCATTGAGTTTGACTAGTTGGACTGTTCCTCTGTCTGTGACCTCTTTTACTACGTATTATCTGAGCCAGTGCATTCTGAATTTTCCCGGAAATTTTTCTAACTTACTATCATATAGTAGCACTAAGTCATTTACCTTGAAGGTGTGCGACTTGATATGGCGATCGTGCCAGGTCTTTTCACGCTGCTTTTGTACATGTTGATGAAATCTAGCCAAAAAACCGTTCTTCCTCGAGTTCTTCTAATTGTGTGAGCCTTTCTTCCAGAGCTTCGTGGTCCGTCATGCTTATGAGCGTTGTTATTCATAGACTAGATACGATGTATTCCATCGGCATGACAGCTTCCGTGCCATAGACCAACCCGAAGTGTGTCTGTCCCATCAATTTCTTGCTCGTTGTTCTCTACGCCCCTAACACAGTAGGTACGTGTAGGTCCTAGTCATTCTGCTGTGCGTTACATACTTTGGTCAGCACAGTCTCCAGTATTTTATTGAATGCCTCTACTGTGACATTGGCTTGTGGGTGGTACGGTGCACATTTCTAATGATACACCTAGAACTCTTCTGTGAGTGTGCTAATGGTTTCATTTAGGAAATGTGTTCCACGATTGCTCATTAAGGTTTTTGGACATCCAAATCATGTCAACACATTTTCAAACAAAAAGTTTGTAGTCGTGGAGGCCGTGCAATCATTGATCGGCTGCGCTTCCACCCATCGTGTTAGGTACTCCGTCGCGGTGATGATGTAGCGTGCCCTCTTCTTTCCCTGGGGATTGATCGGGCCCAGAAAGTTGATTGCCCATTTCTTAAACAGTTGTAGTGTCATTTGGGGTTTTAGTGGCATCTCATCCCTTCGTGATGGTTTCCTCGTCCTTTGACATATATCATAGGCCTTACAATGTACTTTCAAATCATGGTGCAAGGTCAACCACCATAACCCTATGTGAAGAATCTTCTATGTGATTGCATGTCTTGCATAGTGTCCTCCTGTAGAACCCCCATGTGCTTCCACGAGGATCTGACTTTGTTCAAATTCAGGTATGTATCTTCTCAGTATCTCATTGTTTCCCAGATTGTAGAGGTACCCCGTGATGACAGAAAAGTCAGTTGTGCACACCACCAATTCCTTCTTTTGTTGGATTCAGTACTCCTTTAGCGCAGTCCCTGTTGTTAGAAACTGGATTATATCTTCGAAGTGTCCTTCCACGACATGTACTGCAAAGAGTTGTGCATCAGGTAGTCCCTCATCCAAATTTGTTGGTTCCTCGTCCGTCTCAATTCGTGACAAGTGGTCTGGTCCTACGTTTAAGCATCCTGGCTTGACTATGACCTCAAAATCATACTCTTGAAATAGTAAAATCCATCTGCATATTCTCTTCCCCAACATAGGCTTCTTCACCAAGTATTTCAACATGGAATGGTCGGTATACATCTTGAAATATCCTCCAAGTAAATAGTGTCGGTATTTTTGGAGTGCGTACACCATTGTCAACCCCTCACGCTTAGTGGTAGAGTAGTTCTTTTCTTCTTTCGATAGTTTTTAGCTTGCAACCACGATCAGGTGATATACACCCTTTTGCGCCTTCCTGTGTGAGTACGGCTCCCAACGTGATACATGACACATCAACATGTACATGAAATTTGACATCCCATTTCAAGAAGACCAGGATTGGCACAGAGGTAAGTTTCCTCTTCAAGAAATCCAAACTCTACATGCAATCATCATTCTAGCAATATGTAACATCTTTTTTTAATAACTTTTCCATTGGCGCAATTATTTGGGCATAACTTTTGATGAACTTCCTGTAGTATCCAGTGTATCCCAAGGTAGCACTCATTTGTTTAACACTCCATGGTGCTTCTAAGTTTAGGATAATGGAAATATTTGCAGGGTCCACCATCAATCCTTGTTTGCAGACTACATGTCTCAGCAGGTTTCCAAAGGGAATGAGGAATGTGCACTTCTTCAGGTTCACTACAATCTAGCGCCGACAGCAAGTATCCAGCATCAAACATAAGCTTGCTACCTGTCACTTAACTAATCCAAAAACAATCTAGTCATCCAGATAGACCTCCAAAAACTTGTCGATGTATTCTTTGAACGTGGCTATCACGATGCACAAAAATATAGCTAGTACATTCTTCAGTCGAAACGGTATCACGATGTATTGAAAGTAGCCCCATTCCGTTGTGAAGGTCATCTTGCTCCTATCTTCCAGCGCGATCCTGATCTGGTGGTACCCTAAGAACCCATACGTGAATGAGTATGGTTCCTGACTGCCAACATTCTCTAGTACTTCATATGTAAATGGTGTTGGAAATGGATCATGTACACAAGTGTCGTTCAACTTCCTGAGGTCCATGCATATTCTTATTTCACCCTTTTGTTTTTTCCACTGTACTACCATAGGACTCACCCAATTGGATTCTTCCATTAGTTCAATAATTCCCGCTGCGAGCATTTTGTCTAATTCATCGTTGAATTTTTATTTGTACTTTAGGTTCAAGCGGTAGGGCCGCTACTTAAATGGCTTTGCATTGGGTTTTAGGGTGATCATAATCATCCCTAAATCAACCATGATCCCTTTTAAGTCCGTAATTTGTTTTGGGAACTAGTCTAGCTATTCGTGGAGTAACTCAGTGACTTTATCAACCGTGGCATCATCCCAATAGTCCCCAAGCATTGCATACTTTAGCCCTACCTCTGTTCCAATGTTAACCTGCTTTGTCTTTAACGGCGCAGTGATGTTAGGGTCTTCAAGTAATGGTCCATGAATATCACGAGAGCCTTCCATTTCTGAAATGTTAATGTTTCATGGGTCCTCATCATGCTCTTCAACATTTATGTTATAACACTCCAGTGCGCCGCTTAACTGTGTTGCCCAGTATGGTTCAAGTGCTCCCATTAGCTCCTGTGGTGTTTTGAGGATAGCGGCTTTTACTGCTTGTAGCACATCATCAACAATATCTGACCAACGATTTTCAAATGTGAATATTAGCAAAAATCCCTCATGCAAGATATTCCATTTACCTGTACCATGGCATAGTTCCATCTCAGTATACCAATTCATGCATATGAAGTCCAGGGTATGGTAGAATAAATGCACCCATTCAGGCTGTGGCTCTTCCCTGTAGACCTTGGTCCATTTTGCAAGGTGCATGTGTGGATCGTCTCATCTGTCAGATTTGTCTACTAGTCATAATTGTGGTTTTCCAAAATGTAGGTGCATCATCCTTTTGCACCCGCGCTAGTCCTCAAAATTTCCTTGATGTGTACCCCACCATCGTGCAGGTGTTACACGTAGTGCCCATTTCCACGCATTGAATCACTGCTGTTATGTTATTGTTCTTTTGAATTTTCTTAGAAATTCAACCACCACTGACAATCCATCATATGTCAGTAACTCCCTTACCTCTATTGTTATGCAATACAATGACCTGATCATCATGTTGCAGTTCAGAGTTGTTACTTCATGTAGGCGATCTTTCCATCTCTCTATCTCTTCGTCTGAATCAGAAGTGCAAGAGCTTTTTCACTCCCATGAAATCCTTCCATTTGCAGTTGGATTCACCCAATCCTCTCCTTGGGCAATTATCTTGTAAATACAGTCGTGATCATCATCACTATCATCGTCGCGCATCAGTTGAGTGTATCACGCTCCTTTAGCTGGATCTAGCGGTACTACTACACGTAATTACTTTTTCACAAAGATAATTTTGCGCTTCTTTAGATTTATGAACCCATTCATATATGTAGCCTAGTCTATTCCTAGTAGCGTGGGATAGGGATTGTTGTCATTGACAATCTCTATCGCTTCAAAATATGCCTGTGCGGTTTTGCCTTCAGTATCGATTGTTACCCCTTGGAATCTTACCATTGGAAAAACCTTTTGTTGGTTCACAATTTTTAATTGAATAGGGGACCATTGAGGCACAGGTCTGCCCATGCATTCCCATGTTTGCTTTGGTAGTACATTTACGTCCAAACCCAGATCCAGGATTACATGATCCATTTCATGCTCACCAATCTATGCAGTCAACCTCATTTCACTTCTAGTGTGCAATGCATGCTTCCCCAATTTCTGGACCATGCATGGTTCTCCTCACCCCGTGCACCTGGTGATCAATTCATGTAGTCCCTTAACTGCTTTTCTATCACGCAGAAGTTTCATGCATGTCTTCAAAAAGGTAGTGAGCATTGAAGGATCCATTCTTGGTTCTAGTTGATCCTTACTACCTAAAGTGGAGGCCTGCGTGAAGCTCTTCTTAGCTTCCATGGATGTCTCCTTCGCGCGTTCTACGTCAAACTCGGGTTCCTTTGTAGGAGCCTTGCGAACCCACACACTGTCTTCTGGCTACTTCCCTTTATCATCTCCCATGGCCATACCATTCCTAAGCATCATGTTTACATTTGGGTCTTCCTCACGCGGCTCAGACCTCATCATTTGTAAATTCTGGATCAGAGGGAGCTGGAATACCCTTTTTTCATGCATCTTCGCTATCATCAAAGGCCAATATTCTGCCTCATGATCAAAATGATTACAATACCAACATGATATCCTAATCGGGTTCGTACAATCATGGGCATAATGCCCTGGACCTCCGTAATTGTAACAAATTATCTATCCATGACCCCTTCCTAGTCCCATTCCACCTTAACCCCAACCGTGCCCCTGAAACCCAGTGTGCGCCATCCCTGCATTTGGGCTGAGGGCTCACATTTCGGTCTGCACCCTGTAGGCAAGAGTCTGATCCATGATTATTTCATAGCTTCGGCAGGTGCATTGTAGGTTTTAACCTTGTACTAAAATTACCTGCATACGAATTCTAAAACACATAAAATAAACAATGTGAGAGAATAACACATAAAACACGCATACACAGAGATTTTACCTTGGATCCCAAAATCAGGACTACCATCTTGATTTTTCATTATCTTCCTTTCAATTTTATAATACATATTTATACATTTCGAAGCATCCAACACCATGGATCGAAAATCATCACGTCCAAAAAACATGTGCGAAAGTCATGCACAAAACCATAGGTGGGTCTGCCCAACATAACATAGGGTCCAAAACCAAATAGTCTATCCTTATAGCTCCCTATACTAACCCCATACTTGAACACAATCTCTGCAACCAAACTGCTTCCTTGCTTGCATGAGTGGCTGCCATGTGTTCTGCCTCTATAGTTGATAGTGGCACTATAGATTTTTTCTTACTCATCCAACTGACTGCACCTCCAAATAGGTTAAACAGATACCCACTTGTAGATCTTTTCTGATCATAATCTCTAGCCCAGTCTACATCAACAAAGCCACCAATATCCAACATTCTCTCTAATCCTGGTCTGCCTTGGTAGCACAAACCATAAGCTTCACTGCTGTCTAGTGCTCCTTCCCTGGTTTTGACATAAGCCTGCTCAATACTCCCATTGCATGTGTAATGTCTGGTCTAGTACAGACCATTGCATACATCAGGCTATCAACTGCACTTGCATAAGGAAGAGGGGACATGTCTTCTTCCTCTTCTTGTGTCTTGGGACATTGTTCAGCAGATAACCTCACACCTACAAGAATAGGAACCTTCACCGGTTTACTATCTTGCATATTAAACCTCTGCAGTATTGTCTCGACATACTTCCTCTAGTT
>APFE031650199.1:36514-56971 GCA_000404065.3 Pinus taeda | reverse complement strand
TGTATATGGAGTAGTCTTCTGCCATGCTATACCACACTTCTTACAGAATTATTCAAATTCCTTGCTGCAGAATTCTCCACCATTATCTGTCCTCAAACCCTTTATCTTCTCCTCTGTCTGATTTTCCACCAGAGCCTTAAATTCTTTAAACCTGTCAAAGACTTCAAATTTCTTCTTAAGGAAATATATCCATGTATTCCTTGAGAAGTCATCTATAAATGATACATAGTACACAGACTTACCCAGTGATGGAACTTTCACAGGTCCAAACACATCACTGTGCACAAGCTCTAATATTTGTTTCGTCCTCTTACCACAAGAGGGGAAACTCACCCGATTCTGCTTCCCATATACACAATTTTCACAGAAATAATAATCCAGAGAGCTATTACTTATACGTTCTACCATACCTTTACCATGAAGTATTTGAAGACCCTTCTCTCCAATATGTCCAAGCCTTTGATGTCACAACATGGTCTTTTCTCCAGAGACCACTAGATTTTCTGCTCCACTTTTAGGAACCATAGAACTATTGCACCCATCAATAACAGTGCTACCTTGCAGCTTGTACAGAGTTCCAATTTGAACTCCTCACATCAATACCATTGCTCCCTGAACCATTTTGCAGGTATCCTTCTCGAGCATTGCTTTTACACCTGCATCATCGAGCTTGCTTACAAAAATTAGATCTCTAGCCAATTAAGGGATATGTAGAACACCTAGAAGTGTTCTAACCCTTCCACCTTGGAAATTCGACTTTCCTTTTCCACGACCAACAATTCTAGCCTTGCTATCATCCCCTAAGAAGACATCACCACCATTGTATTTCTCATACTTGCAAAACCACTCTCTATGGGGAGTGAAGTGAAAGGATGCACCTGAGTCAATCAAACATGCTTCATTATCCACATGTGTACTTGAATAAGCCAAGTACACATCCCCACCTTCATCTGAGATGGTTTTCACCTCCATAAAAGGAGCATCATCAGATCTATTTCCTTTATTAGGAGCTTTAGATTTACAGTCCCTTTTGAAGTGCCCTTCCTTTCCATAGTTCTAGCACACCACCTTTATAGCTTTTCCTAGAGATTTAGATCTCCCTCTAGATTTAGATCTCCCACTTGCTGAGTTATTTTTCTTTCTATTCTGGGACTATCCTCGTACAGACAAGGCATCACCATTCTAGCTCTCCATATTTTTCCGTCTCATTTCCTCCGTCAGCAAGGATGAGACTATTTCATCAAAATGCAAGGCAGTTGCATTGCTACCTATTGCAATAACCAAACTATCCCACACATCTGGTAGATAACACAACAAAATGATACACTTATCTTCATCTGAAATTTTAATATCAACAGATTCTAACTGACTTACCACAGTATTAAACGCATTCCAATGCTCCTTCACTGGGTCTCCATCTTTCATCCTTAGGTTATACAACTTTTTCACAGGAACAATTTATTGACCAAAGACTTAGATTGGTACAAAGTCCCTAACTTGTCCCACAAAGCCTTCATCATACCTTCCCCTGATACATTCAACAATACTGAGTTTGAGATACACAATCATGTTGTGCTCTTTGCCTTCCAATCCAACTTCTTCCATTCTTCATCGGTCACTCCCGTTGGTTTAGTACCCAGATCTACCATGATCCACTGATCTTTATCCACTAACAGATCCTCCATCTTGAGTTCCACAACTCAAAACTTTGACCATTGAAATTCTCGATCTCTATCTTTCCACTGCTCGCCATCTTCTTTCACCAGCAGGATCGATCTCACAGATCTCCCGCTAAATAAGGTCTACCACAGGCTAGAGCAAAACCCCTCAGCAACAAAGGCGTCCCCTTAGAGCCAAAATAGCTCTGATACCAAATGTAAGTTTTAACCTCATACAGAAAATACCTGCATACGAATTCTAAAACACATAAAATAAACAATGCAAGAGCATAAGACACAAAACACATATACACTAAGATTTTCCCTTGGATCCCAAGACTGGGACTACCAACTTGATTTTTCATTATGTTCCTTTCAATGTTTTAATACATATTTATACATGATGAAGCATCCAATACCATGGACCGAAAATCATCGCGTCCAAAAAACATGTGCGAAAATCATGCACAAAACCATAGGTGGGTCTGCCAAACCTAACATAGGGTCCAAAACAAAATTTTCCGAGGCCTTGCCCCGGACCCCATAAAGTGGGGTTACGTGTACCCCTCAAACCCCCTATTAACTACGTCGAAAGAATATAACACAACCCAACATGCATTCATCATGGCCTACCGACTGACAGAAATTACAAAATAGTTACTAGGACGTCTGCATATACTTCAACAACAGATGCCAATTATCCACGGTATGTTTTCCTCCTATCTGGCAGATCACACACCATAATGCAGATGCAACACTCAGCCTCACCCGTGCCTCTGGTCTTAATGGCATTGTCCCTCCCCCCTGCCAAGTAGTTCACGAACACTGGACATATGTCCTTGTTGTGCCCTTGGCCTTTGCATTTTATGCACCTCTGGCCGAGTTGTCATGTTTTGTTGCAGACTTTGCATCTCTAGACACAGATTCTACAGTTTCACATGGATTTGTTGGACTCCCAACTCAGGGTCTTGTATATGGGTCTCATGCAACCTCATTGCCATCTCCAATGCTTCGGCTTGGGTGGAAACCTTTTGTTGTGATAACTTTGTTCTGAAGTGTGGCACAAGTGAGGCCACAAGCCATGCACGATGTTGTGCATCCGTTAATGTCATATTGGCTTTGTGGATTGTAGTCTTTAGCCTTTGGTCCAGATCAGAGGGGGTATCGCCTAGGAGTATCGCAATCTCCTTAAACCCGATGATTGTTTATGTTTCTCACTTTGGCCTGCTAAATTCCTTATTCAGTGCGGCCTGGATTTCTACAATTTCTGTGTTTGGGTAGTCATTAGAATGCTTGACATACCATGTCAATGCATGATCCTACAATGTGGTTACCAGCGTCGCTTTCTTAATATTGTTATCTGTGACACCTTGTTCTTCCCATACCGCTCTTACCATGAACCAAAATTGGTTTGGATATTCATTTCCTACTCCTCTGAATACTTGTAGTTTGATCATGCTTGCCATACTGATCTGTGGAGGTGGCGGAGGTGGGGTGCCTGGAGATGGAGGTGAGGGGGGTGACGCAGATGGCGGTGTGAGTGGAGGTGGTAAATGTAGAATTCGCTGCCTTATCAAAATGACCACGCTTCTTGGAGAAACATTCACTAGCTTGTCCTCTCTCTCCTACGAGGGTGAAATTAAGGCACCATTTTCTAATTCTTCACTACTTCTACTTTTGTAGATCTTCCTGCATCGCGTAGTCCCAAACATTAATTTATTCACATAACCCACTTTTCACACAATAGCATCTTAATCCAAGTGTTCAAATATTTAATATAATTACCTTGGAGTCCCTTGAGAAAATGTCATTCAACCTCATTGTAACTAATGGTTGTGTCTACTGCAAACTCATTGATAAATCCTCCTATTATCCGGTCGAGTTAATGGTCCACAACTCATGCGATCTTATCTTCTGACGCTTCTAGTTTGCGCACTAATTCCGGAGTCCACACTATTAGTTTGTCGAGCCTACACCTTCCTTGGTTGTCTGCTAGCTTCACGATCCACTCATATAGCTCAGACGAAAAAGATGCAAAGAAAAATTCATGGATTTCAGTGTATAAGTAGCAATCCAACCATTGTTCCTTAGATACTCATGGATTTATGTTTTCCTGCGTTGCGAACTTGTGAATCTTCTTGTCCAACCATTCTTCAATTTCTTCTTTGGAGGATTCCAGTGGCATGACATCAGACTTCCTTTATGCAGATCTCGATCCTGGTAATGAAACCATTTGTTGGCTTGTATGGCCGTGACCCAGGTTTAGAGGTGATTTAGCCAAGAAAATAATGATATTATTGGCTCTTTCAGAAATATTCCATGGAGCACAGACCAAGGTCTCACCCAAAGTAATATGCGAGGGTGCTAGAAAAAGGTTTCGACACCCTGGGGATGTCTGATGGGCTTCTGGATGTTTGCGGTCTGACCATCGCTATGCGTACTTGCTAGTCCTTTGCAACCCATGGTACTGTTTCTGTGCAACCCTACTAGGGGTGTGGCCCGTATAATACCCACGTTCCTTACTAATTAATTGATTACTTAACTTGTGTGTGTAACATTTATGGTTATTACAACATATTTAGCAATCATATCAGTGCACACGATACATAAACCAATATAAACATAAAGAAGTTAATGCACAACAACTATACAGAAATAAGAACCAACATCTCTTTATTAATATTCAATCCCGATTACAGACTCGACACCGCCGTGTGTACTCAGATGCAAGGGCCCATACACGCAATTACGAACTCTACTAAGCGTCCACGCACTCAGCTACAGAGCCTTTTCCTACTACTACGACCCAATAGACGTAGAATCTACTCTAAGATTGACCCATTCCTTCACTACTTACTCTATAATCAACTATCTTTACAACTTAGAGCCTCATTCTATTTATATAATCCCATGGTCCGCGGACCATGGGTAGGCTGACATGACTTTACATTACATTGCATTACATGACTTTAGGGTGGACAACCCTATGAATTAACCTCTACTTCGCACTCCACGCCTGCAATTCTCGGAGTCTTACAAAACCTTTGATCGAAAGTTGGGCTTTGAGCTCCAAAACCTGCTGTGGGGGGATTCCATGCCCAACAATTCTTCATTGGTATGCACTATCTGGAAATTTTGTAGTCTATGAACATGAATCTTTTGAATAAAAGTGTTTCCATACATTTTCCTTGTTGTGGTTGCTTCAATATCATTTAATATTTTACCAAATCCATGTTTTATGATGATTCCTCCTACATTTTGTTAATTTTGTTTCTGGAGTTGTCATGTGACTAGAAAAGGATAGTTAATCTTATGGGTGTTTTTTCTATATGCCAAGTTGCTTTAATTTCAAATCAAACCCCATTTCTATTTATTTTATATTCCATACCTGAGGATGTCATGAAAATCTCTTACCTTTGTATTATCTAATGAAATTGTAGTTTTAATGGCAAAAGTGTTCATAATAGTTATGATAGCATTTAAATTAACTGTTTTCTTTCGACAAGTGCTTGAATTTAGAAAGTACTCGTACCCATAATGTTTTCTTAGGAGGAAGAAAAAATTTAATTCTATGTTATTCTTCCCTTTCCTTATGTATGGAATATATTTTTCATCAGTGATAATATGAAAGAAAAAATGTACTGATGTATTTATTTAACATGCATCATTTCAATTGAATTAAGCTCATCTGGAATCGCCAAGTTTGAAAGTTTTTGTCGCATTGGTATGTGTTCTTATTTTATCCTAGTTTCCAAATATTTCAAATTTACTCGATTTCCTAAGGTTCAGGTTTATTTCCCTGTCTAAAGTTTAGTTTCATATCAACTCAAATGGTTTCCATCTAATGATATTTCTCCTTTGCTATAAGTGTTATGGGTCTATTAAACATTGATTTATATTAAGGAAAGAATCATATACTTCGTGCACCCCCTCTCATCAAATATGAATACTTTAAATTTAGTACTCTTAGCTTCAAATTCCAATGGAGTGGACTCTCTTCCACTCGCCATTATGAGTCTGATTGAATTCTATATTTAATTTCTTTTAGATCTGGTTGTAACCCAGGTAGTACCTAAGGAAACAAAACCATATGCTGGTAAATTCTTCGTCACTAGCGTACTTAGGGAGTGACTCCATCCACCAGTGGCAAGCTGTATAAAGAAAATAGTATCATAAGGGAGACATCACAATCTTCTGATGCGTCCATAGTTAAAAGAGTTATAACATCTCTCTCTCTTTGTACCATTTTAAGGAAATCAATTGGGCTTTACATACCACCAATTTCTATTGGATAATTATAACTTATAAATTGTTAGCAGAATATAATTTCATTTAGTCTTGAAAGGAGTAATAACCACTAACGCCAATTGAAATCATCAGCATATCCCGTGAGGGTTCTTATCTATGATTGTTGGGAGACATTTATTGAGTTTAATTCTTCTCACCACGTCTGATACCATGATATATCTATTTATCGTGTAACAGGAGTAAGTTATTATGGGAATTGCCTTCTATGCATGTGTATGCAAATACTATCACCAACATAAATAGCCCGAGAAATGGCAATTATTTTTCATACATTAGCATTTAAAAACAACAAAATTCAATATAGAATCTTTGCATTCGAAAACTACTAATTCCCATGATTTCCATCACATGCATACAAGACATCATCCTAGAACTTTCATGCATAGCATACCCAGATTCATTTTGATCACCTATGATCCTCATACCCTGCTACTATCATTCTCACACCACCCAAGCACAAATTTTGTTCCTAAAAAATAAACAAAATCATAGAGTGTAACGAATAGTTAAAATAATTTGATCATAACCAGTAAATAAAATAATTTTCTCATAACCAATAAATAGAAGAATTTGCTCATGATTAATAAATAAAATAATTTACTCATGACGGGTAAAAAAAATAACTTAATTATAACTAGTAAATAAATTATTTTTCTCATAACGAGTAAATAGAAGTTCTAACCGTATACAAACTGGAAAATGCTTAGGGAAAACGCTCTCCACCCAACCATTAATCGTTACCACTGGTTCCCCCCGAGTTGAGATCTCATTGCCCTCAAATCAAAAACCTCTTATGATTCAAGTTAAGGTATTTTATGCCTTATTTCCCTAGCATATTTTCCTTAGTGGTGTCCTTCTTTGTAGGGCATGCCAACCCACAATAGCCTAGGGTTTTCTATTTTTTTCTTTTTCAAAAACTGTATCTTCTATTTTTTCATTAAATCTCGTCATTTTCTCCTGCAACACTTTATTCACCCTTTGCTCAGTGTTTTTTCGCAACTGAATGATTTAATATATTTTTTCTCCTCTCATATTAAATCTTGCTAATAAAACCCTAGGGATTTTTAGGAGTTATTTAGGGAAAATTAGTGTGATTCCATCCAACAATATTAGTTTTCAGATCTTGGAAATAATCTCTTTAACTAAAGTGTTTTTTTCTGAAGTAATTTTCCACTTCCCTTAATAAAATCTATTTATTATGTCATCATAATTTATTTTTTATTTCATGTCTAATTTGCCATGGTCTTATAGCCATCATAAGTAAGCTTAGTTCAATCTAAAAACACCAAATATTTATATATAGAAATAGAGGGGTATTAAATCTTCCCCCTCTTTTAAATTTACAATGTCTTCAGTGTTTATTGTTCATTTGTCTCATTCTTGAACCATGTCGGATAAGATTCTTCCATTGTCTCTTCCCACTCCTAAGTAACCTCCTTAGGTGTAAATTTCCTCCACTACACTTTAACTTGAATGACGACGCGATTCCAGAGAAAGATCTCTTTCTGGTCTATGATGCGGAGTTGCTTTGACATGAAGTCTCCTTCGGGTTCCACATGTATCAAGTTACAATAAATCACATGAGACTTATCATGGATATACTTCTTTAACAAAGGCACATGAAAAACATTTTAAACTTTAATATGGATGGGAAAAGCCAACTGATATGCTAATGGACCAATTTTTACTAGAATTTTAAAAGGCCCATAGAAGTGTGGTGCCAACATTGCACAAGTCCCAGTTCCTGGATTACTTTTTCTTGGTTTTATTGTTAAATAAACATGATCCCCAATGTTAATTTTTTTGTTAATTCTCTTTTTGTTTGTGTAACTTTTTGTCTGCCTTAAGTTGTTTTGATATTTTTTCTAATCACCAATACCACCTAGTCCATTTCCTGCAAAGGCCTCAGGATTCAGGTCGCAATATTAATCTATCCTTTGGTTGACTCCAACTGAGTCATGTGTGACATTTTCTGCCATACATAGCTTTAAACAGACTCATTTTAATGGAATTTTGGTAGTTGTTGTTGTAAGAAAAATCTACTAAATGCAGAAAGTCCTCCCATTTAGTAGGTTTGTCCATGACATACATTTACATCATACCATCCAAGATTTGATTGGTCCTTTGCATTTTTCCATATTTTTGAGGATGATATGCAGCGTTGAAGTTTAATTGAGTTCACATGCCACGAAATAAATATTTTCAAAACATGGAGGTAAATTTAGCATCTTTGTTAGACACTACCATCCTTGGAACTCCATGTAGTCAGAAAATTTCCTTCATGGATATATTTTCAATATGTGCGGTCCCAAAAGTGGTCTACACTGATATGCAATGTGCTTCTTCAACAAATGTGTCCACTACCACCATGATTGAGTCTTTTTTCATTTTGTCCTTGGCAATCATGTAACGAAATACAATGAAATTTCTTCCCACTTCCATTTGGGAATGGGTAGTGGGTTCAGCAATATCGTCAGGTGTTGATTCTCTACCTTTACTTGTTGGTATTATATACATTTTTCTAAGTATTCCGCCACCTCCTTTTTCATGCTTGGCCAAAATAACTTTTTCCTTAATGTTGTTATTATCTTTTAGTAACCATGATGCACTGCATATGTTTTCTTGTGGTATTAATCCAATATCATTTGTTTTAGCATAATCACATTGGGGATATACAATATGTTTTTGTAGGTTAACAACTTTTCAGAATTTTCAAGATATCTTAGAATTTCCATTTTTTGTCATTTCTGGTGAATTTCCATATATTGAGGGTCTTGTTGCATCAAATTTTTATTCAGTTGCACAGAATCTGTACTAATGTTGCTAACATAAATCCCCATCAAAACATGGGCATGTCTACTTAGAGTGTTTGTGATTCTGCTATATTTTCCCTTTATGCGTTTTATATCAAATTCCAACCTACTAAGGAAAGCTACCCACCTTTCTTTTCTAGCATTTAAATCAGGTTGGTTGAAAAAATATTTCAGGCTGATGTGATCTATTACCGAGTAAATTGTTTCCATAATTATTTTCATGTGGTTTCAACTTTATAGACTCATAGGATACTACCACATTTTCCTGCATCAACACTGCCCCAAGAACTTCCAAACAAGAATTAGTATAAACCATGAAATCCTTATGTGGGTCTGCAATTTTTAATATACGGGCTACTTTCAAGATTTGTTTTAACTTTTCAAAACCTTCTTGGCATTTGGTTGTTGACTCAAAAATTTGTTGCCTTTTTCTATAAGGCAGTGATGGGATAAGCCAACTTTAAAAACTCCTCTATAAAGCTTCCATAATATCCTATGATCCCCTTAAATTAGCAAACTGCTAACACATTCTTGGGTGTGGGCCAACTCATAACATTTTCAAGGTCAAAAAATAGCCCCTCCTTCGAAATGACGTGACCTAAATACTATATTTCGTGTTTGTAAAAATATCATTTGTTGAGAATTTCATATAGCTGATGTTCTATTAAGGTTTTTAACACCAATTTAAAATGTTCTTTGTGCTCTTCTTCATTTTTAGAATACACCAAGGTGTCATCTATGAATACTAGCACAAACCTATCAAGATATTTGTGGAGTACATTTTTCATTAGACACATGAAGGAAGTTGGTGTGTTAGTGAGACGAAAAGGTAACACTACGAACTCATAGTGACCGTGTCTAGTTCTAGAAGTTGTTTTATGAATATCTTCATCTTTTATTCATAGTTGATGATAGATAGTCCTTAAATCAATTTTGGAGAATATAATTTCTCCCCTCACTTGATTGAACAAATCATCAATTCGGGGTAGAGGGTACTTCTTCTTGACAGTTAGCTTATTCAATTGACAATAATCAATGCACATTATAAACATGTCATCCTTTTTCATGACAAATAGCATATCGCCCACCCATGGTTAGACATTGGGTCTGATATAACCTTTGTTTAACAGTACTTGTAGCTACATTAGTTCTAGTAAATCGGGTATGCTCGTTCGGTAAGGTGATCTAGCCATTGGGGTAGAACCTAGTACTAATTTCATCGAGAAATACATGTCTTAGAGGGGAGGTAACCCCGGGATTTCCTCTGGAAAAACATCTCAGAACTCACTGATCAATGGTAGTGCCCTTAAAATTTCTTTTTTTCTGGTTGTTTTTCATTTGTTTCCACTTTCACTATGTATACATGGCATCCCTTCCTTGCACTCCTTCAGCTATAAAGTTGAAATTTTCCAAAATGATATTCATTTTACTTTACCTCTAATTAATCTAGGTTTCCTGTCTTGACCCATACAACTCATCGTTTTCTCCAAACAGTTTATAACAACTCCCTGTTCCCCAGCTAGTTCATGCCCTTTAATATATCATAGGATATGAGAGGAAGACTATCTAAATCGACTTTTGTTGGGTAACCATTTAATTCAATGAGACATTGTCTGATTTGACTAGTTACCTTTCTTTTAGTACCAGTTGCTAGCTACACCAAACAAGCATTCTTGAATTTTTCATATTTTAGTTTACATTTTTCCACAATTTGTGTACTAATATAGCTCAAACTAGCCCCTGATCAATTAAAACCAAAATATATTGGCTTAGGATGGTACCTTCAATCTCAATCATAGTAGATTGATGCTCAACTTGTGTATCTTCTAATGCTGCATAGGTCGTAGGAATATTTCTGGTAACATCATTCATAGTCATTGCTTCATGGATTGCTTGAATATTCTGCACAGATTGTGGATTATGCAGACAGTCCCTTAATAAGTGTGGTTTGCCATAAGCCCAACAATTCAAGGATTCTCTTTCCTTGACGTTGTTGTTCTTTTTGCCGGTCAGTTCCATGAGATTTGACCCAGTGTAAGACCGTGGAGGATGATTTACACTTCCCTTGTTGAATTTATTCCTCTTATAGTATTTTTGAAATTTTTTTAAATAAGGAGGTCTATGCCTTTTCATATTCATTGCAGACTTGATTTTGTACTTACGTTCCATGGTTTTAACCCTTCAGTTCTATTTTTGAACTATTAGTAGCACAATCTATATTTTCTTACTACCTCATCCATTGGCATAGGATTGTCAAACTCAATCCTTTCATTTTAGGGTGCTGGTAAACAGTTCAAAAATCATTGTACCTTAGATTTCTCTTCTTTAATATATGAAACATACAGTAATAAGTTTGTAAATTTTGCTACAATTCATACATAGCTAGTCGTCTGAGATTTAACTCATGGAATTCCTTAACTCGATCATCATAATAACGCTCGGTTAAGTATCGAGACTTAAATTGCTTCTAAAATTCCTCCCAAGAAATTGTCTTCTCTTCCGATAGGTGCACGCTTGTGGCCTATTCCCACCAGAGAGTAGCTTTACCATGTAGCTAGTAGATAACCATTCTAGCCTTCAAATTACCCTCATTCTCATATGCATGGAAGTATTTTATCATGTTAATAAGCCATTATTCAACATATTCTTCCCTTTCCCCACCAAAAGTAGGGGATTTGATTTTCCTAATGTCCCCTTGTAAATCCATTTTCTTATTTTCTTTCTATGATTTCTAATATGTCCTATCAGATTCACCTCTGCTTTTAGACTTCTCTGATTCTACTTCCACATTTTCCCTCTTCAGCCCTTTTGGTTCTATGCTTCTATGGATGGACCTTTCAATCAACTCTCTTATCATTCATTCTTATTCCTCAGTAGAATTTAGCAGTCGTTCGTTGATTTTTCTGAGATGTGCTAGTTCTTGTTGCGTGTTTCTAATACCTACATAAACTGTGTGGTTGGTAGAGTAATACCACCTCTGAATTCAACATATAGTTCTTCATAGCCTGTTATGGATCGATAGGAATTCTCATCTATTCTCTTGTATTTTTCTTTACACAAGTACCTTATAAACCATATAGGTTGTTTTTAGTATTTCCAATTACAATCCTATACATATTACATTTAAAGGCGATGGTCTCTTCCAAGCCTAGTCTAGAAACATAGTTTTGATACCATCTACCATATCCCTCTTTAACCAAGATATTTTATTATTATTATTATTATTAACATAATGTCGTCTACTGAGTTCTTACCAATACTTTTTTTTTTCTTTTAGCAACAAACTATATGGAAAATTGTATACTTAACATATTTTTTCTTCGCACATTAATAATTACATGTATTCTTCTTAGCACTTTTTAGTGCAAAAGTTACTTCTCTCTATTGTACTTGTTATATATGTATAAATGTTTGTAAGGCTAAACCTTAACTCTAATACATATTGAATTCAAGGGTTCTGTTGTGTTGTACAACAAACCCCCATTTCATAATTTTTTTATGAAAAATCATAATATGAAATGGGTCCATTTTAAAATTAAACTTAACTAGATGTGCAAATAAATTGGTATTAAGCCATCATAAGAAAACCCTTATTAAGAGGTTTAAGGTAAATAAATCATTTCAAAAGCCTTTTGAAATGAAATAAAAGTGTGACTTTGATTTTTTTACAAAACTCTTCGTTATTGCAATAAAGCGATCAGAATATCGCATATTGCAATATCAAAGCACATCCATTCTCTCTGATCCGAAAAGGAAATCACAATTGGAGATCGGAGATATCAAATGCCAAACACAATATAAAGCAACTATTTAATTCCTCCGATGCGATAAAACATATTGCAATCGGCAAATCGGCAATGACAACAACAAGCCAACACATAATTGAAGGTGGGCTCAAGTCCTCCAATGTGATAAAGCATATCGCAATCAGCAATCGACACTCGGAGAAATCACAATGACAAAATAATAAAGCCAGAACCCATCCTCTGAGTGCAATGTATTAATTAGGTGCACATCTAGAGAATATATTAAAAGGTTTGCATGCATTGTATCACCTTTCAGTGATCGGAGATATTTAAAACAGACATTAAAGACTTTCCCTTAACGTTGTCGATCACCGATTTGTGATTTACCTCTGATTATCCATGAAGGAAATCTAAGCCAGACTTGAATGAATCATTCAGTATATAAATGACATGATGGACATTTAAAACCTACTTTACCACGATTGACAAGTTAAACAACTAATTAATGAAGCAGTTAATGGTAGATATTTCCTTTAGATTTTATCCGCGGAAATCCTCCTATAATCCATTATCACCTTCTCATCGACGTAGATTTTTCACTATCATATTGTTCTGTAGCAACATTTCTCTATATCACAATTTTTCAATCACTTGTGTAGAATTCCACTAAAATAAAAAATTTGAAACAAATGGGAAAGAAATCAAAGAAATCCGCAGCATCGGCTCCTATAGCAACAACGCAGCCAGCCAAAGATCTTGGATCAAGCAAAAAAGGGTTAATTTTAGACACTACATGCCTCGGTCTAGGAAACACTAGCTGGGAGAGCATCTACAATCTAATAGAAGAAGAAGAGCCTAAGGAAATGTCAGAGGAAGCCATAGCTAACTCAAGTAACAAATCAGAATCATCCCCCAAAGATTTGGCTTGTTCATATCTGCACATAATAGCAGTGCGAGAAAAAATCTTGCCATATACTGACGTAGTGAGATGGGTGGTGGAAGAAATTCCAGATCAAATAGAACATTTTGCATAGCTGAGAGGAGGGTATTTGGTTCATGTTAGCCTGATAATCTAAGGAAAATGTATCACTTATCTAAGCTTGAAAAGTGGTACAACAAAGCCTTCCTTGAAAATTTGCAAATGAAAATGAGTCAGAATCAACCCTGATTAAGCAGTGAAGACATTTTCCTAAGAAGCACAAGCAAAAATCATTAGGTAAGTAATATGTGGACTCATTGGATTCTCCTTACTGTTATGTCAGAGCTAGGATGTGTAGAATGTGGGGAATACATGACTCTGCTAAGTTCACTATTTAAATGGTCCCTCTAACGGAGGCAGCAACCAATAGTTATGTGATGGATTGGGCAAATATTTTTTCTGACAAATTAGCCACAACAATTCTTGAATTCAGATCAAATGCACATAAAACTACAAGGACCTTCCCCCCTTTTATTACAGTACTTATATTATGGATACTCTTTTCTTTAATTCTGAATATCCGGTACTCGGATGGAGATGGACTCCCCAAGACCCTAAGCCAATCCATATTTATCATCAAGTGTTATGGAAGGCTCACTAAAAAAATCATTTGTATAAAATTTGCAATGGTTTTATGTTGCCTTTGTATTATGCTATTTTTGATAAGCCTGCCGCCAGGATTTTTGAGGAAGCAGGGAATTGACTACAGTAGGTAATTGGTTTGGAGAAGACAAGTTCACTTATATAAGGCTTTTTGGTAGCCTTACAAAACCACATGTCCTTCCCTCGTATTTGCCTGATAAGTTGTCAGCTCGGGAAGTGGCCTATCAGATAACAATAGAAGGGACATCCAAAACCCTTAGAAATTCCAAGAAACAATTTTGGCCTACATTCCCTTTAAGATGCAGTGTTTTCACTCTTCATGACTACAAACATGCAGAAAGGGAGGTAGAAAAAATACAATTGCTAAATCTTGCAACAATTCCCAACATGCAATATGACCCAAGAAAAGTTGCCTATAATGTTATTGAACAAGCCAAAATTACAAAGTTTGATCATGAAAAGGATGACTTCGATGACCTATTTTCCTCAGGTGAATCATTATTTCAGGTAAAACCATTAGCCAAGATCAGGTATCCAGATGAAGGACTCGAAATGTTTAGTATTCTTAGAGAACAGAGGTTGCAAACTCTACCTCTAGACTTATTAGCCACCACCCCAACAATCCAATCAAGCAAGACCAAACAACAAACTGTTGACAAATCTCCTGTTGTGGGAAAATCTCCTAAGAAAGAACAAGTGCCAGAATAGGAGAAAGAATAGGGAAAGGGCAGTGAACACATGGAGATAGATAATCAGATTGATCCCAAGCTTCTTAAAGAATGGCAATAGTTCGATTCCTTTATAAGAAATCTTGAGAATTTGCAGGGTTTTAGCATGTCTGGAGTGACAGTTGTTCACAAGACAGCAACAAATATGGTTCCAACAGAAGGAACCAGTGCCCTACTCATAAGTCAAGATGTAGAGATAATTCCTAAGGATCCATCGGATGAAGAAATCGTTTTTCATATAGACAAAATACCACCTTTAGATGTCTTCTATATCCCTAAGCATAGGGCTGTAGTAAAAAGACAAAGGAAAAAGATAAGGATTGATACATCTTCCCTTTTACCTTCATAGATAGAGATGGCTAATGTGGTATGGAAAGAAGAATTCAATCCTTCCGAAGACCTCACAAAACTCTCTCAATATGGTGGGACATACTCGGCAGCTACTATGGATAAACCATCAAAGATTAGCAATTTACTCAAAGAAAAAGATTAGACAATTGTTTCATTGGAGGCACACGTATCTGAAAGACAGTAGAGGATAGAGAAATTAGAATAGTAGCTGGCAGTATATCAACAATTAAACAAACAACTAAACGAGCAATTGCTCAAGGAGAAGCAAGGATAGACTAAAGTGCATTTCAGAAACAAAAGGAAATATCCTTAGCACTGGCCAAGATGAAACCAATGAATGAACAAATGAGTAAAACAAAAGATGAGCAATTCGCTCAACTATCACAACAAACAAAAAAGTTCAAAAGTTTTCCTCAACCAGTAGAGTTCAGATCCGAAGCTCTCTAGATCAATAAAACATTGATTAAACAGTTAAATTTCCTATGTCATAATATTTCCCTTGCTGAGCCCCTATGTGAGATTTCTTCATCAATGATGGACAAATCAGTTGATGCAAGGTAGAATTTGGAATAGGCAATTCAGACATTAACAAACTTTCTTGCCTGGCAAGAAACTAGTGAAGGCTAAGCTGAAAATCTACCTAGAATTCTAGAATTACACAAGGGAATTCTTTTCCTAGAATGACAATTACAATTGATGAAAGCATAAAGGGAAACTTCAAGATGTATATTAGCAACTGGAAACTTGATTGAGTTAATTAATGATACTCTTTGTCTGCATAATTTGACTTCATAGAGCACTCCAGGTAAATTGCCATAAGCTAAAGCACTGGAACAATCATGCAAATAGGATTTAAAATATAAGGAGAGATTAATAGCAGACATCCAAAGTTTAACTTGGGACACCTTTTGGTTATTCCTAGTTAAACCATACAGTCAAAAGGTAGCACTAAAATGTTTAACCAATGCAATCGTTTACATGATTCCCGAAATTCATGATGCTACCTATTTAGCCCAACTGCATTCACGTCTGAGTCACCCTCCAGAATTGCAAGTAATGCTTGCTATCTGCATTCTACCGACTGCAAGTATTCCTATTTCAAGGAGATTTTCATGATTTGGTTATACCACATCATAGCATTTTTATTTTTTAATCAGTTAGCTTAGATAGTATTTATAGACCCTTTCATGTCCTTAGAAAGGGTCCTTAATTTTTGTATCGAAACATGGATAGGGAGTCACACTATTGTGCTTCTAATATATATATATATATATTTTTTATGAAGACTGGGCCTATATTCTAAATTTTAGTGAAGAATACTTTGATGAGATATGCACTACTGCTTTTTGTGAGAGTATTTCTATGTTTGAAGACGGAATCTGAATGTGATTGATATCGGAAGGGATTCTAATTACATATGGTACTATTATATATGTATTTGTTCCATTCTTTTATGAATCAATGTTTATTCAATCTTGCTATCAATTGATATATGTATGAGTTTTAACAACAACCCTTATACTTATCACTATTGAACGTCTAAGGAATGTTATTCTTTTAGTCATATTTATAACAATGATATATGAAGAATAGTTTAATAATGTTTTAATGTTTACTTTGTTCAACTACTTGAGCAAAGTAATTATCATATGAATTAATGTCTTTATTTATCAATAGAGTCATTTATATGCCTATTTGTAGATAAAGATCATCAAAAGTTACACTAAAGTGGAAATTTCCCGGGATAGATTAGTTGTTCATAATTTTTCATTTTAGAATAAATCATCCATCATTATCATTAGATAATAGAATATCAACCAATTATCCGTCCTATTTACAAAATCAATGGGAAACTGGTCCCATTATATCCAGTTGGAGCTACCACACGAAACGGAAAAGGAGATACCTTTAAGGTCTGGACAAGGCATCAATATTTTTGGCGCTAGAAGGAGGTCATGAACTATGAATGGGGAGCAAACCCAAACCTACAACCCATTCTAAGGGTAAATCTCCCTCCACCTCACCTCCGACTTCTCCTTTGCATGCTGGAACTCCAGTCTTCGAATGAGAAGAAGAGGAGACAACTACCACTGCTCAACCCCAACATATCCCACAATGATTAACTCCAAAGTCTCCTAAGGTACAGTCACTTATCCATAAACTTCATGGCTTCTCAATATCACCATAGAAATCTGAGGTATCTCAAGGCAGTGAGACTTCACAATTCATTCCACCTCACGACCTCACCAGACTTCAGAGTTGGAAGCTTGATATTAAACCTACTCAGTTGCCTTTACCTAAAAGGAAAAGGCAAGAAAAACAACTAAAGGATCTGACAGTGAGACTATCTCATCATCATCCTCCATTTCATCTTCTCCTGTGTGAAGTAAACCATCCACTCCTCCATTACACATTTTTGTTCAATAGGGGTCTGGAACTTCAACATCTCAACCCCCTCAAACTTCAATATCTTCTCCTTCCCAATCATTTGGAATTTCATCAGCAATATCATCAGGTAGTAGTTCAACAATGGCACAAAGTCCATGGAATAATCCTGGTGCAGTCACCATGCCTGTACCACTACACCCATTGCCACCGCATCCTGAAAAATGGTTGCCTAAATTTAATCTAGATGCAGGCATACAAGCCAATGAGAATATTAACAGCTTCATGTTGGAAATTAACTTAAAAGTAGTTATAGAGGAAGATGTCATTGTTAGACTTTTCCCTTATACCTTACAAGGATCAGCGGGATCGTGGTATTTTTCCTTGCCATCAGGATCCATTACAAGTTGGAACATTTTTCATGAATAGTTCTTGACTAAATATGGTGATGAAAGATCTCTAGCAACATTAACCAATGATCTTTCGAATCTTAGGGCAGAATCCAAATAACCTATAAAATAGTTCAACTCATGGTTTAATAAACCCTTAAATAAGATTGCAACTGCCTCTAAACCTAGTGAGCAAATAAGAAGCGAATGACACATAACAACTTTACCTTCATATATAGCTATTTTTGTAGATAGAGCTGCAAAACCAACTCTAGCTAAAAATATGAAAGAGGAACTTACTGTAAAGAAACGCAGTATTGCTTTAGAAAAGAAGGCTGCTCTTGAAGACAGAAAATACAAAAAAGTCTCTTTCAAAGATGATTCAAAGAAGAAAATGGTTAAAGATCAATATGATATGGAGGGCCTCCAAAAATTTCTCAAGACCATGTCAAACAAAATGATAGAAATCAAGAAGAAAGTCGCTGAGACTTCAACAAAAAGGCCATTTAGAAACTTTAAGAAGCCTGATTCAAAACCACCAAATGCTATATCCAATGTGGAATCAGATCCCGAAGAGGAAGAAGAAGAAGAAATAATCTTATCATCTGAAGAACCTGAAGAAGAGGAAACTATAGAATGTCATGGGATGTGGCAATTTATTTTGCCTAATTCTGATACGAAAAATGAACAGAAAGCTTTCCCTGTAACTACCAGAAATAAGGGTACTCATGATCCTGTTCAAATAACTCAAAAGAAAAGGAATGCAGGTACTACTACCAAAGAAAAGGTTCCCACAGAGAAGTCCACAATGATACCTTCTCAAAATTAGCCATTAGCTTCAAATCCACCTCCAACATCTAAAACATTAGTAGTTACAGATTCTATGGACTGCAACATTATTGAAGACATGAAGAAAACAAAGGCAAGTATCACTATGTTTGAGTTTAGTAAACTCAAACATCAACAAAAATTGTTGCTTAAGGAGTTAGATGTTGTACCTTCTTCTCCTCTTCCAAATGCTGTATTGTCCAAAGTTGCTAATGAGGCAGGTAAACCACCTCCTAGTAGATTAGAGGCTACTGATGCTATTTTAATCGGAGATAGATCGAATTCCCATACTCCTCCTTTCCTCTAAACCTACGAGATTTATGATAGAAATCTACACAATTGTTTGATTAACTCAAAGGCTTCCTCGAACATAATGCCAGCTTCAGTTTTTTCCAAACTGAACATTGAACCCCAAAAGTCAGCAATTCATATTGTCCAGTTGAATAGAACAAAGGTACAGGTTTTGGGAGAAATCAACTTAGTTACTATTAGGTTATCAGCTGATCCAAGAGTGGTTCAGAGAATTAATACTTTAATCATTGATATACTTGAATTCTATGGTTTGATTTTTAGTAGAGATTGGTCTGAGAAACTTCATGGATATATTTCAACAGATTGGTCTCATATGCGGTTGCCTTATAACGGAAAGCCAAATCAGATCAAGATTGAACGGGAGAAACACATGACCCATATTGTTACTGAGTTCGAACAAGAAAATCAACCAATAGCATTCAATAACAATATTTTTATGAATTACTCATCTGAATCATTCTTTGTCAATTTTAACGCTCAACCATCACCTTCTCAGTTAATAATTTCACATCTCAAATGGAATTTTTTTCACAAATAGATACATCAAGATGGTTTAAAATTGTTGAGAAAACTGTAAATATAACGGTAGATAAATCTTTGTTTTGGTCATTATATTTTGATGGGTCTATATCTAGTGAAGGTGCAAGTACAGGATGTATTTTAGTTAGTCCTGAGGGAGAAAAGACCATGTTATCATGCAGGTTGGAATTTGAATGCACAAACAATACAACTGGATATGAAGCCTTGATTCAAGGACTTTACAAAGCAATTGGTCTTAAAGTTCAATATTTGAAAGTGTTCAGTGATTAAAAAATTGTTATAAAACAAGTCAGGAATACTATCCATTGCCTTTCTAGTCACCTTAAACACTATTAGTCTTTGGTACAGGACCTTATATCTCAATTTTTATCATTCAATATTTCTCCCATCCATAGGTCCCAAAATGCAGTAACAGATTTACTAGCTAATATCGCTTCCAAACTCATTCCATCTGAAGATTATAGTCCTGATAGATTCTCAGTAGAGTTAATTTTTAGACCATTTGTTCCTGATAATGGCACTAATTGGTGAGTGTTCAATCACGATGAAGGCATTTTAAATTTTTTAACTTCTGACAAGTCCTATGATTAAGAGAATAATTTCAGCAAAATCACATAAGAAACCATTTGTCGACGCATTTCGAACCAACTAGTGTGGTTCATCGTCAGGACAAGTTGAAGATCTAATCTGAGCGATGCAATAAATAGGGACAGCAGGCTATTCCAACAACTATTTTGACGAGTAACGGTTAATGGACCTCTAAAATCTATATTTTCATTATTCATGTATTTATTAATAAAATTCATTATTTTATTTT
>APFE031650199.1:10090-35285 GCA_000404065.3 Pinus taeda | reverse complement strand
AAATACATGAATAATGAAAATATAGCTGTTAGAGGTCCATTAACCGTTACTTGTCAAAATAGTTGTTGGAATAGCCTACTGTCCCTATTTATTGCATCGCTCAGATTGGATCTTCAACTTGTCCTGACGATGAACCACACTAGTTGGTTCAAAACGTGTCGACAAAAGGTTTCTTATGTGATTTTGCCGAAATTATTCTCTTAAACAAGATTATGTATCACAGAAGTCTAAACTCCTTAAGTCCTATGATGATAAAATTATTGATGAAAGTGTCCATGACCTTCAAATGAAGGAAAAGCTTGAAGGAAACTCAATACCTAAACCAGTGGTTAAGCTTGAAGATCTTTATGACATCAAAGAAAAGTTTAAACAGGTTACTAATTCAAAGCTCCAAAGTTCTACTTTGAGATTTGAATTGATAAACCTAGGTACTAAGCATAATCCACAAAACATCAATTTGGGATTAGGACTTTCTTCAGAAGAAAGAATTTCATTCATTAGATTATTTCATAAATATAAAAATGCCTTCTCTTGAAAATATGATGATTTGAAAATGTACGATACATCTATCATTCAACATATTATTCCAATGCTTTCTGAACAAAAACTAGTACAACAAAAGTTAAGGAAGATTCATCATAACTTAGAGAGTCAAATAAAAGCTGAATTAAACAAAATCTTGAAAGCTAAGATAATTTTTCTTGTTAGACATTCAAACTGGGTTTCCAATATGGTGGCAGTATGGAAGAAAAATGGCGACATTAGAATTTGTAGCTTCATGTTCCGGATTATCCACAGTTTTCATTTCAGTCTGTCGACGTTAGAATTTGTATCTATTTTAGAAATCTTAACAAAGCAAGTCAAAAGGATAACTTCCATTTACTTATCATGGAGCAAACACTCCATTCAGTAGCAGGTTCTAAACTAATGTCCTTCTTAGATGGTTTTTTAGGGTATAATAAAATCTTGGTCCACCCTGATGATAGACATAAAACTACCTTTAGAACCAAGTGGGGAACTTATGCCTATCAAAAAATGCCTTTCGGACTAATCAATGCTGGAGCTACATTCCAAAGAGCGATGGGCATAGCATTCAAAGGATTGATCAATAAATCAGTAGTTGTCTACTTAGATGATATTACTATGTTCTCCAAGAAAAGATCAAATCATCTACATGATCTGAAACAAATCTTTGAACGCTGCAAAAGGTATGGTATCTCACTCAATCAAAAGAAGTCCTCTTTTGTTCTTGATCTAGGTAAGCTATTGGGTTTCATTGTTTCAAAGGATGGTATTTATATTGATCCAAATAGAATCAAAGATATTCCTGGCATTCCATGCCCTCATAATAAAAAATCCATGCAATCATTTTCAGGTCAAATTAACTTTGTATAAATATTTGTTCCAGATTTCTCCTAGATTGTTTTGCCATTACAAACCATGATCAAGAAAAATTCAGTGTTTAAATGGGGGTCTGCAGAAAAAGAGGCATTTGATTCCATCAAACAATCAATCATAAATGCCCCTTCTTTAAGCACTCCTAATTTTTCAAATCATTTCATGTTATATACCCTTGCATTTGATTCATCTTACACAGTAGTGCTGATGCAAATTAACGATCAAAACATGAAGCACCAATCTCATTTTATAGTTCAAACCTTCAAGGTGCTGAACTTAATTACTCAGAAGTTGAAAAACAAGCCATTGCTATGTACAAATCCATTAAACACTACAAACCCTTTCTCTTAAAAACTCACACAAAATTTTTAGTCCCTTTTTCGACAGTAAGAAAATTACTAGTTCAAAGGGAATTATGAGGAAAGAGAGCAAATTGGGCCACAACGTTACATGAATATGACTTGGAAATCAAACCAGCAAAGATTGGCAAAGGCCAATGTTTTTGCAGGTTGTTAGCAGGAGCTTCAAATATTCAAGAATCTGAAGGTACAAAAGACACTGAAGAAATCAATCAGATAAGTACCACTAATATTGAATCTCAATACGCAAATGTGATTTTCTATTTGAAAAATGCATATGCCCCTTCTAATATTTGTTATGAAAACAAACGTGCCATAAGATTGAAAGCAAAAAACTTCATAATTATAGATGATGTATTGTTTAGACAAAATTATGATTCAATTTTGTTAAGATGCTTAAAAAAACTTGAAGCGCAAAAGGTCTTGCAGGAGCTACATGATGGACCAGCAGGGGGACATTTTGGAGCTGATACAACAGCTCACAAAATCATTCATGCTGGGTATTACTGGCACACCTTGTTCAGAGATACTCATGAATATGTAAGGAAATGCAAAAGTTGTCAAACTACTAGTGGAAAACAAAGGAAGCCAACTTTCCCTTTGAAACTAGTCAACATTGAACAACCTTTTGAACAATGGGGATTGGATATCATTGGAGAAATCACTCCACATTCATCGAAATAGCATAGGTATATCCTTACAACTACCGATTACTTGACTAAGTGGGTTGAAGCAATTCCTTTAAAGACAACAAACTCTGAGGCAATCATTGAATTCATAGATCAGTTCATTATTACTAGGTTTGGTGTCCCGAATGCTCTTATTTTTGATAATGCATCTTACTTCTTTGGAAATTATATATTTGAGTTTTCTATCAAAAGGGGATTTAAATTGAAGTATTCTGCAAACTACTACCCTTAGGGTAATGGTTTAGCAGAATCCACCAATAAAAATCTTATCAAAATAATTAAGAGAACTAATGAGAAGAATCATATAAACTGGCATAAGTCTTTGATATTTGCACTATGGGCTGATCGAATAACACAGAAGGACTCCATAGGCACTTCTCCATTTAATATAGTGTATGGAGAGGAAGCTATTATACCAACAAACCTAGTACTTCCATCACTAGCTTTAGTGCAGTTTATTGAAGAAAGTCCCTCATCTTCTATTCAACTAAGACATGATCAGATCTTGAAACTAGAAGAAGAAAGGGAGAAAGCCTGAATTATACATGAAACAAATTAGCAGATTATTAAGTCATCTTTTGATGCAACTTCAACCGGTTCAAAACATTTACAAGTCGGTGAATTAGTTTTGAAATGGGACAAAGCCCACAAGGATAAAGGAAAACACACTAAGTTCCAGAAGATGTGGCTTGGACCATTCCAAATCAGTGAGAAGATAGGCCCTTCTACATTCATATTGCAAGATATATTAGGAAAGAGAAATTCTCTTCCTATCAATGGCGTTATTCTGAAAAAAAATATTCAATTGAGGAGGTAACCCCTTCTCCCTTTGTAAATATTCAATTTTTAGCAGGATTTGTGTGAATAAATTAGTTTGTTTAAAAATCCTAGAAAACAAAGTTGTGAAAAGCCTCCCATTGGTCTTTGCTATATCGAAAAAGTTACTCAAAAGAAAACAGTTTTGATATTTATTTTTAAGAAATGGAAGCCTTAAAGAAAAAAGAAAACTCTAGGAAATTAGGTATAATTAGATTCTGAAAACCCCATTTTATTTTTGTGAAATCTTCTGAAAACTTAGAAACACTGTAAATCTTTTTAAAGTCTTAGAAGCCTGAAAATGGTTTTCAATACAAAACAAATATTGATTCAATCTTAGCATATTCAACTCCCACAATGTCATCCATATTATCTTAAGGAGAAAATTTTTCATCCCATCGATCAAAGTTTATAATTACTCAGAGTGTAATTCTAAAATATATTTGATATAAAAGATAAGAGGTCTTATTACAAGCCTACTTACCATGATCATAGGGGAATAGTTCAACTGACATTACCAACACTGCATACCAAAATAGGGTAATGGCTTATAATTATAGACAAGGGGTCTCATCATGAGCCAGCTTGTTTAGTTAAATTACAACCAGTGAATGGCATTGTTAACAGCTGGCCACCAAACTAGGACAATGGATTTTTATCTTACAACAGAAAAAAATATAAAAAAGTGGAAAAAGAAATACAAAAAATATGGAAACATATCTTTTGGATTCATTCTTTTTAATTATACTATGAAATGGATGGAATAATGAATGATCAAATTGTTCAAAGGTAACCTTTTCGAGACTATAGACATTTGCTGGCAGCAGAGGCTCTACGTATGACAAAGGTGTAATTATAGAAGCTAAGTTGGAAAAGTTTTTTGTTTTATCACTATCAACCAATTAAGGTTTATTTAAAGCTTAGAATGTATTTAATTTTAAGAAGAGAAAAGAAATAGCAAAAATAGTTATCATTACATTTAGAATTTATGATTACCTAGTTGTATTAGATTTTCTCTATCAAGTAAGGTTTCCAGATTAAGAAAGTTAAAGTATTATATTACTTTCTCAGAGATAACTATTTACTGCTTGTAGCGCATCATCAATAGTATCTAACCAATGACCTTCAAATGTAAATGTTAGCAAAAATCCCTCATGGAGGATATCCCATTTGCCCATACCATGGCATAGTTCCATCTCAGTATATGAATTCATGGGTATGAAGTCCAGGGTATGGTAGGATAAATGCACCCATTTAGGCTATGGCTCTTCCCTGTAGACCTTGGTCCATTTTGTGAGGTGCATGCATGGATCATCTCATCCGCCATATTTGTCTACTAGTCATAATTATGGTTTTCCAAAATTCAGGTGCATCATCCTTCTGCACCCACGCTAGTCCTCAAAATTTCCTTGATGTGTACCCCACCATCGTGTGGGTTGTGCACGTAGTGCCCAATTCCATGCATTGAATCACTGTTGTTCTGGTACTGCACTTTTGAATTTTCTCATAAATTCATCCACCACTGACAATCCATCATATGTCGGCAACTCCCTTGCCTCTATTGTTATGCAACAGAATGACTTGATCATCATGTTGTAGTTCAGCATCGTTACTTCATGTAGCCAATCTTGCCATTGCTCTATCTCTTCAACTGAATTAGAAGTGCAAGAGCTTCTGCGCTCACATGAAATCCTTCCATCTGCAGTTGGATTCACCCAATCCTCTCCTTGGGCAATTATCTTGTAAATACAGTTGAGATCATCATCACTATCATTGTTGCCCATCAGTTGAGTGTATCACGCTCCTTCAGCTGGATCTAGTGGAACTACTACACGTAATTACTTTTTCTCAAAGATCATTTTGCACTTCTTTAGATTTATGACCCCATTCATATCTGTAGTCCAGTCTATTCCTAGTAGCGCGGGATAGGGATTGTTGTCATCGACAATCTCTATCACTTCAAAATCTTCCTGTGTGCTTTTGCCTTCAATATGGATTGTTACCCCTTGGAATCTTGCCATGGGAAAAAACTTTTGTTGGTTCACGATTATTAATTGAATAGGGGACCATTGTAATGTGGGTCTACCCATATGTTCCCATGTTTGCTTTGGCAGTAAATTTGTGTCCAAACCCAGATCCAAGATTATGTGATCCATTTCATGCTCACCAATCTACGCAGTTAACCTCATTTCACTTCCAGTGTGCAATGCATGCTTCCCCAATTTCTGGACCATGCACGGTTCTCCTCACCCCGCGCACCTAGTGATCAGTTCATGTAGTCCATTAACTGCTTTGCTATTGCGCAACAGTTTCATGCATGTCTCCAGAAAGGTAGTGAACATTGAAAGATCCATCCCTGGTTCTAGTTGATCCTTACTACCTAAAGTGGAGGCCTTCGTGAAGCTCTTCTTAGCTTCCATGGATGTCCCCTTCGCGTGTTCTAAGTCAAACTCGGGTTCCTTTGTAGGGGCCTTGCAAACCCACACACTGTCTTCTGCCTGCTTCCCTTTATCATCTCCCATGGCCATACCATTCCTATGCATCATGTTTACATTTGGGTCTTCCTCGCGTGGTTTCGACCTCATCATTTGTGAATTATGGGTCGGAGGGGCTTCGAATACCCCTTTTTCACGCATGTTCGCTATCAGTGAAGGGAAATCTTCTGCCTCATGATCAAAATGATTACAATACCAACATTATATCTTAGTGGGGTTCATACAATAATAGGCATAATGTCTTGGACCTCCATAATTGTAATAAATTATCTATCCACGACCCCTTCCTGGTCCCATTCCACCTTAACCCCAATCGCGCCCCTGAAACCTAGTGTGCGCCATCCCTACATTTGGGTCGAGGACTTGCATTTAGGTTTGCACCCTGTAGGTAAGATTCTGATCCATCATTATTTCATAGCTTCGGCAAGTGCGTTGTAGGTTTTAACCCCGTACATAAATTACCTGCATACGAATTCTAAAACACATAAAATAAATAATGTGAGAGCATAACACATAAAACATGCATACATAGAGATTTTACCTTGGATCCCAAAACTGGGACTACTAGCTTGATTTTTCATTATGTTCCATTCAATTTATAATACATATTTATACATACCAAAGCATCCAATACCATGGAACAAAAACCATCACGTCCAAAAAAAATGTGCAAAAATCATGCGCAAAACCGTAGGTGGGTCTACCAGACCTAACATAGGGTCCAAAACCAAATTTTTCTCGGGCATTGTCCCAAACCCCATAAAGTGTGGGGCTACGGGTGCCCCTCAAACCCCCTGTTAACGACGTGGAAATAATATAACACAACCCAACATTCTCCCACTTGTTGTTTTCTTTCCATAGGGGGCCACAAGAGAGCTTAGTCATTTTTCCAGCCCTGAAATGCCTATTGTCTCTCTACACCAAGAGAAATTATTAGAGATCACAAATTTTGTCAATGCATCTGCAGTATTCTTCAAAGTGTCCACCTTTACCAGAAACACCTTTTTTTCTTCTCTCATATCCCTCACAAAGTGGTACTGAACATCAATGTGCTTCATCTTTGAATGATATGCAGTGTTGTTTGCCAAGAAAATTGCACTTTGGATGTCACAGTCTATCCTTATAGCTCCCTATAATAACCCCATACTTGAACACAATCTCTACAACCAAACTACTTCCTTGCTTGCATGAGTGGCTGCCATGTATTCTGCCTCTATAGTTGATAGTGCCACTACAAATTGTTTCTTACTCATCCAACTGACTGCACCTCCAAATAGGTTAAACACACACCCACTTGTAGATCTTCTCTTATCGAAATCTCCAGCCCAGTCTGCATCAACAAAGCCACAAATATCCAACATTATGTCTAATCCTGGTCTTCCTTGGTAGCACAAACCATAAGCACTAGTGCCATGCAAATACCTGAAAACCCGCTTCACTACTGTCCAGTGCTCCTTCCCTGGTTTTGACATAAACCTACCCAATACTCCCACTGCATGTGTAATGTCTGGTCTAGTACAGACCATTGCATACATCAAACTATTGACTACACTTTCATATGGAAAACGGGACATGTCTTCCTCCTTTTCTTGTGTCTTGGAACACTGTTAAGTAGATAACCTCACACCTATAGGAATAGGAACCTTCATCGGTTGACTATCCTGCATATTAAACCTGTGCAGTATTGTCTCGACATACTTCCTCTGGTTTAACCAAAGCTTCCTCTTTGCCCAATCTCTTTTAATTTCCATGCCCAAAATATAGTTTGTAGCACCAAGATCTTTCATGTCGAATTTGGAGAACAATTAGGTCTTCAAATCCTGGATAACTTCTTTGTCATTTCCAACCAGCAACATATCATCCGCATACAAGAACAGATAAATACCATTATCACCAATTAATTTAAAATAAATACAATGATCTGCTTTGCTTCTGGTGAAGCCAAGTCCTTGTATAAATGTATCAAATTTCTGATGCCACATCCTTGGTGACTATTTTAACCCATATAGATATTTCTTTAACTTTCACACCAACTCTTTCTTACCCTTCACAGCAAATTCTTCAGGTTGCTTCATGTAGATCTCCTCTTCTAGATCGCCGTGAAGAAATTTTGTCTTCACATCCATCTATTCTAATTCAAAATCAAAAGCAGCAACAACAGATAAAAGTAATCTAATAGAAGCTACATTGGCAACGGGCGAAAAAATATCACCAAAATCAGTTCCCGAAACCTAGGAATAACATTTTTCTACCAACCAAGATTTGTATTTCTCCACTTTTCCTTTTGAATTTGTCTTCTTTTTGAACACCCATTTGCTACCAATGGGTTTCCTTCCAGCTGGCAACTCCACCAGATCCCAAGCCTCATTTTGTGCAAAGATGCCATTTTAGCAGCCATGGCCTCTTTCCAAAGTTTTCCATCCTCTAAATCTACCGCTTCCTTCGTAGTTCTGGGATCATCATCAGTAATAGATAAAGAAAAATTTGAACAGAAAGCAGATGGACTATACCTTTCTGGCTGCCTTCTTTCTCGAATTTATTTTCTCACACTCGGAGTTTGTAGCTCTTCATCTTCAGATTCCTCCTCTACTGCAGAGTCTGATTCTTCCTCCTTTAGGTCAAACTCTATCTTCTCAGGTTCCTTTGGTTGGACTTCATGTTTAATAACATCTTTCACCTCTCTAAGCATCACATCTTGGCTTTACACAACCTTCCTTATTATTGGGTTCCAAAGATTATAATTCTTTAATCCGTCCTTATACCCAATAAAGATGCACTTTCAAGATTTACTATCCAACTTGGTTCTTTTCCCCTTTGGAACATGTACATATGCATCACATCCAAATACCATTATATGTGAAAGAGAGGGTTTCTTACCAGTCCATACCTTTTGTGGAGTCTTATCCTCCAACGTTGATGAAGATGACCTATTAACCAGGTAACATGCAATATCCACTGCCTCTACCCAAAATTCCTGTCCTAGCCCGACACCAGTGGGCATGCTTCTTTCCCTTTCCATCAACATTTTGTTCATTCCTTCTGCAACTCCATTTTTTTGAGGTCTATATGGAGTATTCTTCTGTCGTGATATTCCACACTTCTTACAGAATTATTGAAATTCATTACTGCAAAACTCTCCACCATTATCCGTCCTCAGCACCTTTATCTTCTTCTTCTGTCTGGTTTTCCACCAGAGACTTAAATTCTTTAAACCTATCAAAGACTTTCGATTTCATATTAAGGACATATATCCATGTATTCCTTGAGAAGTCATCTATAAATTATAAATAGTACATAGACTCACCCATTGATAGAACCTTCATAGGTCCAAAAGCATCACTGTGCACAAGCTCTAATATCTGTTTCATCCTCTTACCACCAGAGGGAAACTCACCCGATTTTGCCTCCCATGTACACAATATTCACAGAAATCAAAATCTAGAGAGTTATTACTCATACATTCTACCATACCTTTACCATGAAGTATTTGAAGGCACTTCTCTCCAATATGTCCAGGCCTTTGATGTCACAACATGGTCTTTTCTCCAGAGACCACTAGATTTTCTGCTCCACTTTTAGGAACCATAGAACTATTGCACCCATCAATAACAGTGCTACCTTTTAGCTTGTACAGAGTTCCAATTCAAACTCCCTATATCAATACTAGTGCTCCATGAACCATTTTGCAGGTATCCTTCTCGAACATTATTTTTACACCTGCATCATCTAGCTTGCTTACAGAAATTAGATTTCTAGCTAATGTAGGGATACATACAACACCCGGAAGTTTTCTAACCCTTCCACCTTGCAAATTCAACTTTAATTTTTTGCGACCAACAATTCTTTCCTTCCTATCATCCCCTAAGAAGACATCACCATCATTGTATTTCTCATACTCGTAGAACCATTCTCTATGGGGAGTGAAGTGAAGGGATGCACCTGAGTCAATCAACCATGCCTCATGATCCACATGTGTACTTGAAGATGCCAAGTACACATCCCCACCTTCATCTAAGGTGGTTTTCACCTCTGCAAAAGGAGAATCATCAGATCCCTTTCCTTTATTAAGAACTTTAGATTAACAATCCCTTTTGAAGTGCCCTTCCTTTCCACATTTCTAGCACACCACCTTTACAGGTTTTCCTAGAGATTTAGATCTCCCTCTAGATTTAGATCTCCCAATTGATGACTTATTTTTGTTTCTATTCTGGGACCGTACTCGTACACACAAGGCATCATCATTCTGGCTCTCCATATTTTTCCATCTCATTTCCTCTGTCAGCAAGGATGAGACTATTTCATCCAAATGCAAGGAAGTTGCATTGCTACCTATTGCAATAACCAAACTATCCCACGAATCTGGTAGAGAACAAAATAAACTGATGCAATTATCTTCATCTGAAATTTTAATATCAACAGTTGCTAACTGACTTACCACAGTATTAAACACATTTAGATGCTCCGTCAGCGAGTCTCCATATTTCATCCTCAGGTTATATAGATTTTTCCGCAAGAACAATTCATTCACCAGAGACTTAGATTGGTACAAAGTCCCTAACTTGTCCCACAAAGCCTTCATCATAACTTCCCCTGATACATTCAGCAATAGTGAATTTGAAACACAGAATCGTGTTATGCTCTTTGCCTTTCGATCCAATTTCTTCCATCCTTCATCGATCACTCTCGTTGGTTTAGTACCCATATCTACCGTGATCCACTGAACTTTATCCACAAATAGATCCTCCATCTTGAGTTTCCACAACTCAAAACTCTGACCATTAAACTTCTCGATCTCTATCTTTCCACTGCTCGCCAACTTGTTTCACCACCAGAATCGATCTAGCAGATCTCCCACTGAACAAGGTCTACCACAGGCCTGAGCAAAACCCCTCAATAACAAAGGCGTCCCCTTGAAGCCAGAATAAATCTAATAACAAATGTAGGTTTTAACCCCGTACAAAAATTACCTGTATATGAATTCTAGAACACATAGAATAAATAATGCGAGAGCATAACACATAAAACACATAAAATAAACAATGTGAGAGCATAACACATAAAACACATATACACAGAGATTTTCCCCTGGATCCCAAAACTCGGACTACCAGCTTGATTTTTCATTATGTTCCTTTCAATGTTATAATACATATTTATACATGTCGAAGCATCCAATACCATGGATAAAAAACTATCGCATCCAAAAAACATGTGTGAAAATCATGCACAAAACCATAAGTGGGTCCGCCCAATGTAACATAAGGTCCAAAACCAGATTTTTCAGGGGCATTGCTCCAGACCCAATAATGTGGGGTTACGTGTGCCCCTCAAACCCCCTATTAATTACGTGGAAAGAGAAACATGCATTTGTCATGGCCTATTAACTTGCAGAAATTACAAAATAATTGCTGGGATGTCTGCATATACTTCTGCAACAGATGACAATTATCCATGGTATGTTTTCTTCCTATCTGTTAGATCATGCACCATAATGAAGATGCAGTGCTCGGCCTCACCTGTGCTTCCATTCTTAATGGCATTGGCCCTCCCCCCTACCAAGTAGTTCGTGAACACTGAACAAATGTCCTTTTCATGCCCTTGGCCTTTGCATTTTATGCACTTCTGGCCAAGTTGTCCTGTTCTATTGCAAACTTTGCATTTCTAGACATAGATTTTACAGTAGTGCATGTATTTTTTGGACTCCCAACCCAGGGCCTTGTATATGGGTCTCATGCAGCCTCATTTCCATCTCCAATGCTTTGGCCTGGGTGGAAATTTTTTGTTGTGACAACGTTGTCCTCAAGTGTGGCGTAAGTGAGGCCACAAACCATGCACAATGTTGTGCATCTATTAATGTCATATTGGCTTTACGACTTGTACTCTTTAGCCTTTGGTGCAGTTCCCATAGGGTCTCACCTGAGAGCATCACAATCTCCTTAAAACTGATGATTGATTGTGTCTCTCACTTTGGCTTGCTAAATTCCTTATTCAGCGCGGCCTGGATTTTTGCAATTTCTACGTTTGAGTAGTCATTAGAATGCTTGATATGCCATGTCAATGTGCAATCCTTCAACGCACTTGCCAGAGTGGCTTTCTTAATGTTTTCATCTGTGACACCTTGTGCTTCCCATACCACTCTTATTATGAACTAGAATTGGTCCAAATCTTCATTTCCTACTCCTCTAAATACTTGTAGTTTGATCACGCTGGCCATACTGAACTGTGGAGTTGGCGGAGGTGGGGTGGGTGGAGATGGAGGTGAGGGGGGTGAGGCAGGTGATAGTGTGGGTGGAGGTGGTAAACACGGAATTCACTGCCTTATCAAACTGACCATGCTTCTTGGAGAAACTTCGCTAGCTTGTCCTCTCTCTACTGTGAGGGTGAAATTAAGGGACTATTTTCTAATTCTTCACTACTTTTGCTTTTGTAGATCTTCCTACATCGCCTAGTCCAAAACATTAATTTATTCACATAACCCACTTTTCACACAATAACATCTTAATCCAAGTGTTCAAATATTTAATATACTTACCTCATGGTCCCTTGAGAAGATGTCATTCTGCCTCATTGTAGCTAATGGTTGTGTCTACCGCAAACTCATTGATAAATCCTCCTATTATACGATTGAGCCTATGGTCCATAGCTCGATCTCATCTTCTGACGCTTCTAGTTTGTGCAACTAATTTCGGAGTCCACACTATTGGTTTTTTGAGCCTACACCTTCCCTAGTTGTCTGCTAACTTCACAATCCACTCATATAGCTTAGACGGAAAATATGCAAAGAAAATTTCATGGATTTTAGTGTACAAGTAGCAATCCAACCATTGTTCCTTAGATACTTGCAGATTTCTATTTTCCTTCACTGCAAACTCATGAATCTTCTTGCCCAACCATTCTTCAATTTCTTTCTTTGTAGGATTCCAATGGCATGACATCATACTTCCTTTATGCAGATCCCGGTCCTGGCAATGAAACAATTTGTGGGCTTGTATGGCCCTGACCAGGTTTAGAGGTGATTTGGCCAAGCCAATCCTGGTACAACTGGCCGTTTCAGCAATATGCCATGGAGTGTGGACTAAGGTCTCACCCAAAGTATTATGAGAGGGTGCTAGAACTAGGTTTCCACACCCTGGGGATGTCTGATGGGCTTCTGGAGGTTTGCGGTTTGACTCGTCACTATGCACACTTGCTAGTCCTTTGCAACCAGTGCCGCTATGTCTGTGCAACCCTACTCGGGGCGCGACCCATATAATACCCATGTTCCTTGCTAATTAATTGATTACTTAACTTGTGTGTGTAAGATTTATGGTTATTACAACATATTTAGTAATCATATTAGTGCACCTGATACATAAACCAATATAAACATAAACAAGATAATGCACAACAACTAAACAGAAATAAGAACCAACTTTTCTTTATTAGTATTCAATCTCGATTACAGACTCGACACCGCCGTGTGCACTCAGCTACAAGGGTCCATGCATGCAGTTATGGACTCTACTAGGCCTCCAAGCACTCAGCTACAGAGTCTCTTCCTACTACTACAACCAAATACACGTAGAATCTACTCTAAGATTGACCCATTCCTTCACTACTTACTGTATCGTCAACTATCTTTACAACTTAGAACCTCACTCTATCTATATAATCCCATGGTCTGTGGACCATGGGTAGGCTGACATGACTTTACATTACATTACATTACTTTAGGGTGGACAACCCTATGACTTAACCTCTACTTTGCACTCCACGCCTGCAATTCACGGAGTCTTACAAAACCTTTGACCAAAACTTGGGCTTTGAGCTCCAAAACCTGCTGTGGGGGGACTCCATGCCCAACAATTCTTTTCAGTGGTATGCACTATCTGGCAATTTTGTAGTCTATGAACATGAAGCTTTTGAAGAAAAGTATTTCCATACATTTTCCTTGCCATGGTTGCTTCAATATCATTTAATATTTTACCAAATCCAAGTTTTATGATGATTCCTCCTACATTTTGTTAATTTTGTTTCTGGAATTGTCATGTGACTAGAAAAGGATACTTAATGTTATGGGTGTTTTTTCTGTATGCCAAGTTGGTTTAATTTCAAATCAGACCCCATTTCTATTTATTTTATATTCCATACTTGAGGATTTCATGAAAATCTCTTCCCTCTGTATTATCTAATGAGTTTGTAGTTTTAATAGCGAAAGCGTTCATAATAGTTATGATAGCATTTAAATTAATTGTTTTATTTCAACAAGTGCTTGAATTTAGAAAGTACTTGTACTCATAACGTTTTCTTAGGAGGAAGAAAAACATTAATTCTCTGTCATTCTTCCCTTTCCTTATGTATGAAATATATTTTGCGTCAGTGATAATATGAAAGAAATAATGTACTGATGTATTTATTTAACATTCATCATTTCAATTGAATTAAGCTCATCTGGAAGTCTAATATATAAAACACAATAAAAAAGAAGAAGATTATTTATTTCTATTATTTGTCCAAGTTTGAAAGTTGTTGTCGCATTGGTATGTGTTCTTATTTTATCCTAATTTCCGAATATTTCAAATTTACTCGATTTCCTAAGGTTCAAGTTTATTTCCCTGTCTAAAGTATAGTTTCATATCAACTCAAATGGTTTCCATCTAATGATATTTCTCCTTTGGTATAAGTGTTATGGGTCTACTAAACATTGTGTTATATTAAGGAAGAATCATATACTTCGTGCACCCCCTCTCATCTAATATGAATACTTTAAATTTAGTACTCTTAGCTTCAAATTTCAATGGAGTGGACTCTCTTCCACTCGCCATTATGAGTCTGATTGAATTCTATATTTAATTTGTTTTAGATCTGGTTGTAACCCAGGTAGTACCTAAGGAAACAAAACCATGTGTTGCTAAATTCTTCGTCACTAGCTTACTTAGGGAGTGAATCCATCCACCAGTGGTGAGCTATAGTTAAAAGAGTTATAACATCTCTTTCTATTTGTACCATTTTAAGGCAGTCCATTGGGCTTTACATACCACCAATTTCTATCGGATAATTATAACTTATAAATTGTTAGCATAATATAATTTCATTTAGTCTTGAAAGGAGTAATAACCACTAACTCAAATTGAAATCATCAGCATATCCCGTGAGGGTTCTTATCTATGATTCTTGGGAGTGACATTTATTGAGTTTAATTCTTCTCACCACATGTGATACCATGATATATCTATTTATCGTGTAACAAGAGTAAGTTATTATGGGAATTTCCTTCTATGCATGTCTATGCAAATACTATCACCAACATAAATAACCCAAGAAATGGCGATTATTTTTCATACATTAGCATTTAAAAACCACAAAATTCAATATAGAATCTTTCCATTCGAAAACTACTAATTCCGATGATTTCCATCACATGCATACAAGACATCTTCCTAGAACCTTCGTGCATAGCATACCCAGATTCATTTTGATCACCTATGATTTGCATACCCTGCTACTATCATTCTTATATTTAATTGAATTCTCACACCACCCAAGCACAAATTTTGTTCCTAAAAAATAAACAAAATCATTGCATGTAACGAATAGTTAAAATAATTTGATCATAACCAGTAAATAAAATAATTTTCTCATAACCAATAAATAGAAGAATTTGCTCATGATCAGTAAATAAAATAATTTACTCATGACCGGTAAATAAAATAAGCTAATTATAACTGGTAAATAAAATATTTTTCTCATAACAAGTAAATAGAAGTTCTAACCATATACAAACTGGAAAATGCTTAAGGAAGACCCTCTCCACCCAACCATTAATCGTTACCACTGGTTCCCCCCAATAGCCTAGGCTTCTCTATTTTTTTCTTTTTCAAAGAATGTATCTTCTCTTTTTTCATTAAATCTCGTCTTTTTCTCCCATGATGCTTTATGCACCCTTTGTTGAGTGTTTTTTTGCAACTATGATTTAATAGATTTTTCTCTCCCCTCATTTTAAATATTTCTAATAAAACCATAGGGTTTTTTAGGAGTTATTTAGGGAAAATTAGTGTGATTCCATCCACCAATATTGGTTTTCAGATCTTGGAAGTAATCTCTTTAACTCAATTGTTTTTTTTCCGAAGTAATTTTCTAGTTCCCTTAATAAAATCTATTTATTATGTCATCATAATTTATTTTTTATTTCATGTCTAGTTCACCATGGTCTTCTAGCCATCATAACTAAACTTAGCTCAATCTAAAAACACCAGATATTTATATATAGAAATAGAGGGGTATTACATCTTCCCCCTCTTTTAAATTTACAATGTCTTCAATGTTTATTGTTCATTTGTCTCATTCTTGAACCATGTTGGATAAGCTTCTTCCATTGTCTCTTCCTGCTCCTAAGTAACCTCCTTAGGTGTAAATTTACTCCACTACACTTTAACTTGAACGATAACACGATTCCGGAGCAATATCTCTTTCCGGTCTATGATGCGAAGTCGCTTTGACATGAAGTCTCCTTTGGGTTCCACATGTATCAAGTTACAATAAATCCCATGAGACTTATCATGGATATACTTCTTTAACAAAGGCATAGGAAAAACATTTTGAACTTTAATATGGATGGGAAAAGCCAACTGATATGCGAATGGACGAATTTTTTCTAGAATTTTAAAAGGCCCATAGAAGTGTGGTGCCAACATTGCACAAGTCCTAGTTCTTATATTACTTTTTCTTGGTTTTACCATTAATTAAACATGATCCCCAATATTAAATTATTTATTATTTCTCTTTTTGTCTGTGTAACCTTTTGTCTGCCTTGAGTTGTTTTAATATTTGTCTAATCACCAATACCACCTAGTCCATTTCCTCCAAAGGCTTCAGGATTCGGGTACCAATATTAATCTATCCTTTGGTTGACTCCAACTGAGTGGTGTGTGACATTTTTTGCCATACACAACTTTAAACAGACTCATTTTAATGGAAGTTTAGTAGTTTTTGTTGTAAGAAAACTCTACTAAATGCAGAATGTCCTCCCATTTAGTAGGTTGGTCCATGACATACATTCACATCATATCATCCAAGATCTAATTGGTCCTTTCTATTTTTCCATGTTTTTTTTGATGATATGCAATGTTGAAGTTTAATTGAGTTCATATGCCACAAAATAGATATTTCCAAAACTTGGAGGCAAATTTAGCATCTTTGTCAGACACTACCATCCTTGGAACTTGATGCAGTCGGAAAATTTCCCTCACGAGTATATTTTGAATATGTGCGGTCCCAAAAGTGGTCTGCACTGATATGAAATGTGCTTCTTCAACAAATGTGTCCACTTCGACCGTGATTGAGTCATTTTTTCATTTTGTCCTTGGCAATCATGTAATGAAATCTAATGAAATTTCTTCCCACTTCCATTTGGGAATGGGTAGTGGGTTCAGCAATATCGTCAGGTGTTGATTCTCTACCTTTACTTGTTGGTAATCTATACATATTTCTAAGTATTCTCCCACCTCCTTCTTCATGCCTGGCCAAAAAAACGTTTTCCTTAATGTTGTTATTATCTTTTAGTAACCATGATGCACTGCATATGGTTTCTTGTGTTATTAATCCAACATCATTTGTTTTAGCATAATCACATTGGGGATATACAATATGTTTTTGTAGGTTAACAACTTTTCAGAATTTTGAGGATATCTTAGAATTTCCATTTGCTGTCATGTCTGGTGAATTTCCATATATTGAGGGTCTTGTTGCTCAAATTCTTATTCTTTTGCACAAAATCTATACTAATGTTGCTAACATAAATCCCCATCAAAACATGGGCATGTCAAGTTAGAGTGTGTGTGATTTTGTTATATTTTCCCTTTATGCATTTTATATCAAATTCCAACCTACTAAGGAAAGCTACCCACCTTTCTTTTCTACCATTTAAATCAGGTTGGTAGTAAAAATATTTCAGGCTGATGTGTTTCGTTACCAAGGTAAATTGTTTCCATAATTATTTTCATGTCGTTTCAACTTTTTAGACTCATAGGATACTACCACAGTTTCCTGTGTCAACACTCCCCCAAGACATTTCAAACAAGAATTAGTATAAACCATGAAATCCTTATGTGGGTCTGCAATTTTTAATATAGGGGCTACTTTCAAAATTTGTTTTAACTTGTCAAAACCTTGTTGCCATTTGGTTGTTGACTCAAAAATTTGTTGCCTTTTTCTGTAAGGAAGTGATGGGATAAGCCAACTTTAAGAATTCCTCTATAAACCTTCAATAATATTCTGTGATCCCCATAAATTAGCAACCTTCTAACACGTCCTTGCATGTGGACCAATTCATAATAGCCCTAACATTTTCAAGGTCAAAAAATAGTCCCTCCTTCGAAATGACGTGACCTGAATACTGTATTTTGTCTTTGTAAAAATAACATTTGTTCAGATTTTCATATAGCTAATGTTCTATTAAGGTTTGTAACACCAATTTGAGATGTTCTTTCTGCTCTTCTTAATTTTTAGAATACACCAAGATGTCATCTATGAATACTAGCACAAACCTATCAAGATATTTGTGGAGTACATTGTTCATTAAACACATGAAGGATGTTGGTGTGTAAGTGAGACCAAAGGGTAACACTACGAACTCATAGTGACCGTGTCTAGTTCTAGAAGTTGTTTTATGAATATCTTCATATTTTATTCATAGTTTATGATAGATAGTCCTTAAATCAATTTTGGAGAATATAATTTCTCCCCCCACTTAATTGAACAAATCATCAATTCGGGGTAGAGGGTACTTATTCTTGATAGTTAGCTTATTCAATTGACAATAATCAATTCACATTATAAACATGTCATCCATTTTCTTGACAAATAGCATAGACCCCCCCCCCCCCCACCATGGTTAGACATTAGGTCTGATATAACCTTTGTTTAACAGTACTTGTAGCTACATTCTTAGTTCTAGTAAATCAAGTATGCTCATTCGGTAAGGGGTTATAGACATTGGGGTAGCACCTAGTGCTAATTTCATCAAGAAATAAATGTCTTTGTGGGGAGGTAACCCCGGGATTTCCTCTGGAAAAACATCTCAGAGCTCACTGATCAATGGTAGTGCCCCTAAAATTTCTTTTATCTGGTTTTTTTTTCATTTGTTTCCACTTGCACTATGTATACATGGTATCCTTTCCTTGCTCTCCTTCAGTTGTAAAGTTGAAATTTCCTAGAATGATATTCATTTTATTTTCCCTCTAATTAATCTAGGTTTCCTGTCTTGACCCATACAACTCATTGTTTTCTCCAAACAGTTTATAACAACTCCCTATTCTCCAGCTAGTTCATGCCCTTTAATATATCATAGGATCTTAGAGGAAGACTATCTAAATCCACTTTTGTGGGGTAACCATTTAATTCAATGAGACATTGTCTTATTTAACTAGTTACTTTTCTTTTAGTACCAGTTGCTAGCTGCACCAAACAAGCATTCTTGAATTTTTCATATTTTAGTTTACATTTATCCACAATGTGTACTAATATAGCTCAAACTAGCCACCGACCAATTAAAACCAAAATAGATTGGTTTAGGATGGTACCTTCAATCTCAATCATAGTAGATTGATGCTCAACTTGTCTATCTTCTAATGTTGCATAGGTCCTAGGAATATTTTTGGCAACATCATTCATAGTCATTGCTTCATGGACTGCTTCAATATTCTAAACAGATTGTGGATTATGAAAACAACCCCTTAATAAGTGTGGTCTCCCATAACCCCAACACTTCAAGGATTCTCTTTCCTTGACACTGTTGTTCTTTTTGCTGGTATGTGCCACTAGATTTGACACAATGTAAGACTGTGGAGGATGACTTACACTTCCCTTGTTGAATTTATTCCTCTTATAATATTTTTGAAATTTTTTAAGGTAAGGAGGTTTGTGTCTTTTCATATTCATTGCAGACTTGATTTTGTACTTACGTTCCATGGTTTTAACCCTTCAGTTCTATTTTTGAACTATTAGTAGCACAATCTATATTTTCTTACTACCTCATCCATTGGCATAGGATTGTCAAACTCAATCCTTTCATTTTAGGGTGCTGGTAAATAGTTCAAAAACCGTTGTACCTTAGATTTCTCTTCTTTAATATATGAAACATACAGTAATAAGTTTGTAAATTTTGCTACAATTCATACATAGTTAGTTGTCTGAGATTTAACTCATGGAATTCCTTAACTCGATCATCATAATAACGCTCATTTAAGTATCGAGACTTAAATTGTTTCTAACCATTCTAGCCTTACCATGTAGTTAGTAGATAACCATTCTAGCCTTCAAATTACCCTCATGCTCATATGCATGGAAATAGTTTATCACATTAATAAGCCATGATTCAACATCTTCTTCCCTTTCCCCACCAAAAGTAGGGGATTTTATTTTCTTAATATCCCCTTGTAAATTCATTTTCTTATTTTCTTTCTATGATTTCAGATATGTCCTATCAGATTCACCTCTGCTTTTAGACTTCTCTGATTCTACTTCCACATTTTTCCTTTTCACCCCTTCTGGTTGTATGCTTCTATGGATGGACCTTTCAGTCAACTCTCTTATCATTCACTCCTATTCCTCACTAGCATTTAGCAATTGTTCATTGATTTTTCTGAGATGAGTTAGTTCTTGTTGTAGGTCTCTAATAACCTACATAAACCGAGTGTTTGGTAGAGTACTACCACCTCCCAATTCAACATATAGTTCTTCATAGCCTGTTATGGATGGACAGGAATTCTCATCCATTCTCTTGTAGTTTTCTTTACACAAGTACCTTATAAACCATACAGGTTGTTTTCAATATTTCCAATTACACTCCTACACATATTACATTTAAAGGTGATGGTATCTTCAAAGCCTAGTGTAGAAACTTGGCTTTGATACCATCCCCCATATCCCTCTTTCACCAAGATATTTTATTATTATTATTATTAACATAATGCCATCTACTGAGTTCTTACAAATACATTTTTTTTTCTTTTAGCAACAAAACTATATGGAAAATTGTATACTTAACATATGTTTTCTTTGCACATTAATAATTACATGTATTCTTCGTAGGCTCTTACTTTTAAGTGCAAAAGTTACTTGTCTCTATTGTACTTATTATATATGTATAAACGCTTGTAAGGCTAAACCTTAACTGTAACATGTATTGAATTCAAGGGTTATGTTGTTCTATACAACAACCCCCCATTTCATAAAATTTTTAAGAAAAATCATAATATGAAATGGGTCCCTTTTAAAATTAAACTTAGCTAGATGTGTAAATAAATTGGTATTAACCCATCATAAGAAAACCCTTATTAAGAGGCTTAAGGTAAATGAATCATTTTAGAAGCCATTTGAATAGAAATAAAAGTGTGATTTTAAACAAATTTATAAAAATCTTCGTCATTGCAATAAAGCGATCGGAATATTGCATATCACAATAACAAGGCACATCCATTCTCTCCGATCCGAAAAGGAAGTCACAATCGGAGATCAGAGATATCAAATGCCAAACACAATATAAAGCACCCCTTTAATTCCTCCGATGTGATAAAACATATACGCATCGGAAAGTCGAAAATGACAACAACAAGCCAACACATAATTGAAGGCGGGCTCAACTCCTCCAATGTGATAAAGCATATCACAATCGGCAATCGATACTCAGTGAAATCACAATGATAGAATAATAAAGCCCGAACCCGTCCTTTGATTGCGATGTATTAATGAGGCGCACATCTCAAGAATATATTTAAAATGTTTGCATGCATTGTATCACCTTTCAGTGATTGGAGATATTTAAAACAGACATTAAAGCCTTTCCCTTAATGTTTTCGATCACTGATTTGTGATTTACCTCTGATTATCCATCAAGGAAATCTAAGCCATGCTTGAATGAATCATTCGGTATATAAATGGCATGATGGACATTTAAAACCTTCTTTACCATGATTGACAGGTTAAACGACTAATCAATGAAGCAATTAAGGGTAGATCTTTCCTTTAGATTTTATCCGTGGCAATCCTACTATAATCCATTATCACCTCCTAATCGACGTAAATTTTTCATTATCATATTGATCTGTAGCAACATTTTTGTATATCACAGTTTTTCAATCGCTTGTGAAGAATTCTACTAAAATTAGAAATTTGAAACAAATGGGAAAGAAATCAAGGAAATCTACAGCAGCGGCTCCTACAGCAATAGCACAGCCACCCAAAGATCCCGGACCAAGAAAAAAAGGGTTAATTTCAGACACTATGGGCCTCGGTCTAGGAAAAATTAGTTGGGAGAGCATCTATAATCTAATAGAAGCAGAAGAGCCTGAGGAAATGTTAGAGGAAGCCACAGCTAACTCAAGTAGCAAATTAGAGGCATCCCTCAAAGATTTAGCTTATTCATATCTACACAGAATAGCAGCACGAGAAAAAATCGTGCCATATACTAACGTAGTGAGATGGGTGGTAGAAGAAATTCTAGTCTCAAAAATAACATTTTGCATAGCTGACAGGAGGATATTTGGGTCGTTTCAGCCTGATGATCTAAGGAAAATGTATCACTTACCTGAGCCTAAAAAGCGGTACAACAAAGCCTTCCTTAAAAAATTTTCAAATGAAAACGAGTCAGAATCAGCCCCGATTAAAAAATGAAGACATTTTCCTGAGAAGCGCAAGCACGAATCATCCGGTAAGTACTATGTGGACTCATTGGCTTTTCCTTACTGTTATGCTGGAGCTATGATGTGTAGAATGTGGGGAATACATGACTCTGCTAGGTTCACTATTGAAATGGTCCCTCTGATGGAGGCAACAATCAACAACTATGTGATCAATTGGGCAAATATTTTTTCCGACAAATTAGCCACAACAATTCTCAAATTTAGATCAAATGCATGTAAAACTACCACGACCATTCCCCCCTTTTTATTATAGTGCTTATATTATGGATACTCTTTTCTTTAATTCTGAATATCCGGTACTCAGATGGAGATGGACTCCCCAATACCATAAGACAATCCATATTTATCATCGACTATTATGGAAGGCTCACTACGAAAATCATTTGTATAAAATTTGCAATGGTTTTATGTTGCCTGTGTATTATGCTATTTTTGATAAGCCTTCCCCCAGGATTTCCGAGGAAGCACATATCGACTTGACTACAGTAGGTAATTGGTTCGGAGAAGACATGTTCACTTATATAAGGCTTTTTGGTAGCCTTACAAAAGCCAATGTCCTTCCCCTGTATGTGCCCGATAAGCTATTAGCATGGGAATTGCCCTATCAGATAACAACAGAAGGGACATCCAAAACCCTTAGAAATTCCAAGAAATAGTTTTGGCCTACATTCCCTTTAAGATGTGGTGTTTTCATGCTTCATGATTACAAACATGCAGAAAAGGAGGCAGGAAAAATACAAATGCTAAATATTGCAACAATTCCCAACAGGCAATATGACCTAAGAAAAGTTGCCTATAATGTTCTTGAACAAGGCAAACCTACAAAGTTTGATCATGAAAAGGATGAATTTGATGACCTATTTTCCTTAGCTGAATCACTATTTCAGGTAAAATCATTAGCCAAGATCAGATATCAAGATGAAGGGTTGGAAATGTTCAATATTCTTAGAGAACATATCTTGCAAACTCTGCCTCTAGACCTATTAGCCACCACCCCAAATATCCAATCAAGCGAGCCCAAACAACAAACTATTAACAAATCTCTTGCAGTAGGAAAAGTTCCTAAGAAAGAAAAAGCGCCAGAATAGGAGAAAGAATAGGGAAAGGGCAGTGAACACATGGAGATAGATACTCAAATTGATCCCAATATTCTTAAAGAATGGCAACAGTTCGATTCCATTATAAGAAATCCTGAGAATTTGTAGGGTTTTAGCACGCCTGAAGTAACAATTGGTCATAAGACAGCAACAAATATGGTTCCAACAGAAGGAACCAACGGCCTACCCATAATTCAAGATGTAGAGATAATTCCTAGGGATCCATCAGATGAAATCATTTTGCATATAGAAGAAATACCACCGTTAGATGTCTTTTATAGCCCTAAGCATAGGGTTGTAGTAAAAAGACAAAGGAAAAATATAAAGATTGACCAATCTTCCCTTTAACCTGCATAAACAGAGATGGCTAATGTGGTATGGAAAAAAGAATTCAATCCTTCCGAAGACCCCGTAAACTCTCTCAATATGTCGGGGCATATTTGGAAACTACTATGGATAAAGCATTAGGGGTTAGTAATTTACTCAAAGAAAAATATCAGACAGTTGTTTCATTAGAGGCATAGGTATTCGAAAGACAACCAAGGATAGAGTAGCTAGAATAGCAGTTAGCAGCACAACAACAATTAAACAATCAACTAAATGAGCAATCTCTCAAGGAGAAGCAAAGGACAGACCAAAGTGCAGTTCAAAAAAAAAAGGAACTATCCTTAACACTGGCCAAGCTGAAATCAATGAATGAACAAATGAGTAAAACAAAATATGAGAAAATCGCTCAACTATCACAACAAATAGAAAAGTTCAAAAGATTTCCTCAACCAGCAGAGTTCAAATCTGAAGCTCTCCATATCAATAAAGCATTGATTAAACAGATAAATTTACTATGTCATAATATTTCCCTTGTTGAGCCCCTGTGTGAGATTTCTTCATCAATGATTGACAAATCAGTTGTTGCAAGGCAGAATTTGGAACAGGCCAATCAGACATTAACAAACTTTCTTCCCTGGCAAGAAACCAGTGAAGGGCAAGTTGCAAATCCACCTAGAATTCTAGAATCACACAAGGAAATTCTTTTCCTAGAATGACAATCACAATTGATGAAAGCAGAAAGGGAAACTTCAAGATGTAGATCAGCAACTGGTAACTTGATTGAGTTAATTAATGATACTCTTTGTCTGTCTAATTTCATTTTAGAGTGCACTCCAGGTAAATTGCCATCAGCTAAAGCACTGGAACAATCATGCAAACAAGATTTAGAACAGAAGGAGAGATGAATAATAGGCATCCAAAGTTTAACTTGGGACACCTTTTGGTTCTTCCTAGTTAAACCATACAGTCAAAAGGCAGCACTTAAATGTTTAACCGATGAAATTTGTTACATGATTCCCAAAATTCATGATGCTACGTATTCAGCCCAACTGCATTCACGTCTAAGTCACCCTCCAGAATTGCAACCAATGCTTGCTATCTGCCAGCTCAAGTCAAAGGATGATAAGCCAAAATCGTGAATCATTCTACCGACTGCAAGCATTCCTATTTCAAGTAGATTTTCATGATTTGGTTATACCACATCATAGAATTTTTATTTTTTAATCAGTTAGCTTACATAGTATTTATGGACCCCTTCATGTCTTTAGTAAGGGTCCTTAATTTTTGTATCAAAACATGGACCGGGAGTCACACTATTGTGCTTCTGATATATAT
>APFE031650190.1:0-13082 GCA_000404065.3 Pinus taeda | reverse complement strand
CTGCAAGGGGTAGCTCAAGTGGCAATGTCTGTGGAAATGAAGTCTTACTGAATTGTAGATCTTGGGTTCAATTCTTGTGCTACCTCCAATTCTTGTGCTACACTCCTCGGAAATGGAGTGAATAACAGACATATAAAAATAGAAAATAAAGAAAATCCTACCTAAACTTACAAAAAAATTATTACATTAAATAATTTAAAAAAATATTTAAATTATATGGTCTAAAATTAAATATCAATCCAATTTTGATATAAAATTATACACCTATACCCAATAGATATATCAATATAAAATAGTATATTAATTTATTTGTTAAATTGATGTTAACTTGAAACCATTATCAATATATTATATTAATAAGGGATGGAAGGTGCAGAAATTCTCTATTGCTTCCACGGGCAAATAGAGGTGGAATACTCATAGAACTTATGCATATCTTTTAATAACCAAGAAGAATTGTGTGTACTCTCTTTTGAGGTAGGTGGGTCAATCTTTATCAAGTAGATTTCTAATTATAATAAATGATTTTAATATTTTTATTGGTCATTTTGATTTTGGAATTTTTTTTTGCATTCCGTGCTTTATTTTTGTGTCATGTTTATACAATAATTTTGAGATTATTTGTTTAGATTTTTGTATTTAAGTCCAACATATTTTAAGAGAGTTGAATAAGGTAGAAACAAGTACTAAAACAAATCATCGTCACTTTTTATAATTTTATGAGTTAATTAAATTTTACATAAAATAATGTTATTTTAAAAATATGATGATGAATTTCAATTATATTATTATATTATATTATTTTCATGTTTGTGCCTGCTACTTAAAATCATAAGATGGCATTTCGAGGGTGATTATGACCCACAACCCCATATGTGTGGTAAATTTGAGTTAACTTTAGTTGTGAGAAATAAAGATGATCATCCTTCAATCAACCATAAGAATGCCATGGTCACTCTTAGTATCCCTCTCATGTGAGCAAAGGCCTAAAAAGAGAAATCATATATAATTATCCATAGGAATTCCATGGTGACTCTTAGCATCCCTTTCATGTGAGAAAAGGCCTAAAAAGAGAATCATATATAATTATCCTGAACTTGAGTTGTAGCACACATCATGGAATGTGAAGGGAAGCATATTAATTATGGTAATCATTAGATGTTCATGTAAATGAGGCCATAGGCGTATAATGCTCAGTGAGAGAATAGGTGCATGAGATTCATTCTCAATCCTGGGATGTTTGAAATGGATTTAAACTAAGGAAGTGGATAATCATGAAGAAAATTAAGGCACAAGGAAACTGAAAAGAGTACTGAGTATCCTATCGAACATCTTTCAACTATTATATTGTGTTGTTATGGAGGACCCTAAAAGAAAAAACCAAGGTGCAAATAGAATAAAGAGGAACGTTAAGGAATTCATCAAGATGGAAATTGCAATCCTCTGAAGAAAAATATATTATTTTCAATCAAAGTTGAAAAATTAAGAAAAACGTATTCTTATACAGCTATTACAAATGCAAAATATTGGTATTGACAAGCAATATCTTCAATCTCAAGTGAAATAGCTCCACGTGGTACAACTAAGAGACACTCAGCACAAATTTTTTTCTACAAACTCGGCCCAATTTGGAAGTGAACTGCTTGATGTTAATATGGTAATTGGCCCAATTTGGAAGTGAACTTCTTAATGTTAATATGGTAATTGTTGATAAACTTTTGATCAATATAGATTTTTGTTATATTATGATGCCAACTAAATGTTACTATGTTAATGGCATTTTCTATAGATTATATGAGTATGGCTTTTTTGGAAACTTAGTGTTAAGATCTAGACATAGCTAACTTGACCATATTAATATAATCTTAAAACCATTTATAATATTTTCTCTAAAAAACTTATAAATGTATCTATCTATACATCAACTTAATTTTAACAACAAGTTTTTGTTAATGTAATATATCTTATTATTATTTACAAAATAAATATATGGTAATAAAACATACCTTCTAACATATTATTAATAGATTACTATACATAATAGGAAGGCATATATAAAAAATAACTAAATCATATATAATTATCCCTTAATTATTTTAATAATAAATTTCACTTCATTCATATCTCTAAATTAATATATGCATATACATTTTGTACATATAAAAACCCATTCTGAGAGGGATAATGAATAATATTGAATAGTTGTAATGGGACTAAATAAACCTGGTCAATCATCTAGACGGGGGAGCTTTGGTTCTAGGGTTTAACTAAGCGAATGACGGAGGGCAACAGGCACCCATGGAGACACAAGGAAGAGGGAGCTCCACTCCCTCCTACAGTAATATGGTAGCAAACAGAGGAAGAGGAGGGAAAAAGAACAAACCTCCACAACCCTTGGAGGTGAAGACAAAAAACACCGAAACTCAGAAGGCGAAAGGCATTAAAACCCATGCAGATCAAGGGGCCCACGAAGAAGACTGTTAGGAGGAGAAAGAGGAAGATAGAGGTCAAGGATCATAGAATAGAGCCAAGATGGGGCCCTATAAACCCAAGACCATAACTAAACCTCGGGTTATTTTGAATGATCTAGCTCTGCAAGCGCATAGGGATCACATGGCAAACTATGCCATTGTATGCAAATTTATGGGAATCTGGTCATCAGACAAAGCGTTATACACCTGGATAAAATACAACTAGAAACCAAAGGGGGAGTTGAATATACATCTAGGATCCAAAGGTTTTTTTACTGTGGTGTTTACAAACATGGAAGACAGAGATAGGATTTTTGAAGGAGGGCCATACTTCTTTGCAGTTGCTAGTCTCTATATGTGGCCATGGACAATGAACTTCGTACCAGAACGAGAAACCTTCACTTCGGTACTGGTATGGATTAGACTATACTCCTTAACTTTAGATTACTGGATGCCAGAGTCTTTAAAAAATATAGGCAATAAATTAGGTCATTTCTTAAAAATTTCAGAGGCAACTCTATGGGGAAAATATACATCCTATGTCCGTATATGTGTGGAGATGGACCTATCAGGAGCCCTTCCAAATGCGGTCTTTCTAGAAGTCTATGACGAGGAATGGGTTCAAACAATTGACTATGAACATATCCCATTCAGATGTCACAAGTGTCATGAGCATGGGCACCTATCCAGAGACTGTCCTCTTAATAGAAGGGAGAAAAACCTAAATACTAGCAAAGGAAAAGACCAGATAGGTTTCACCAAAGTAGAAGGAAGAGGAAAAGGAGGGGGAAGGAAGAAACAAAAGAACCCTATTTGGAATGATAAAACAAAAGGTTATAATAGGTTTGAGATCTTAGGAGAAAAAGAGGCAGATGGAGGGGATCAATAGAGTACAAAGAATCAGATAGCAAGAGGGAAAGGAAAAGGGACCAGCATGGATTTCACTCAGGAACAGAACGAACACATGACAGACCCTTTGAGTACCATGGAAATAGAAAAAGACTAGGAAATGACTCAAAGTGAAAGTGGCATAGAGGATCAAGACTTACAGGAGATCCTGGAAACGGAGAACCTAGAGCTCGAAAAGTTTCTAGAACAAGGAGGAAAACTAGGAATAAACTCCATCCCTCAGGAGGATGTGGACAAGGTCCAACAGATATTCCTTAACAAGTCACATCAAACAGTTGAAAGAGTCAAAAGAGGACATGACAACCAGGAAAACAAAGGGACTTCCTCAATAGGATTAATAACAGGAAAACTAACAAAGAATCTAGGCAAGAGGAGGGGAAGAAAAAGACAGAAAGAACTACTACTGGAGTGTGGCAAACTCATGATTGACTCAAGAAGGATGGAATACCTTTCCAGTTACTCCTTTAAAACCCCACCTCAATGAAAATCACAACCTGGAACATTAGAGAACTAGCGAGCAAAAGAAAATAGAGGAATCTATGTAAAAGGATCAAAGAGGAAAAACCTAACATAGTATTCATACAGGAAACAAAATGCTTAGTGGAGAGGATCCATGAAACACATATCAAATGGTTAAATGGATATGAATACCTTGAAGTTAAGGCAAATAAATATGCTGGTGGCATTCTCACTCTATGGGATCCACAAAAATTTGGTGTGATTGATGCAGAGGCATCCATACATCACCTTTCACTGATTTTCCAATCGGTGGGTGACAGACAATGTTACATGATCACCAATGTCTATGGTCCATATCCAATGGAGGACAAACTTCGACTCCTCACAACATTGGAGGATATGAAGAAGAGATACCGAGCTCTCCCCTGGATTCTTGGAGGTGATTTTAACATAACAAAATCACTCATGGAGAAGAAAGGAGGAACTAGAACACTTGGTAGAGATTCAGTTTCCTTCCAAAACTTGATCACCAATATGAAATTGGTTGATATGGAAACAAGCAATGAAATATTCACTTGGAATAACAAAAGAGGGGAACCTACCCAAGTAGCCTTAAAATTGGACAAATTTATTATTTCAGTGGAACTTCTTCTTAGGGGAGGCAACATTACTGCTCTCATTCTACCTTTTGGGGGTTCAGATCAGTGGCCTAACCAATTGGAAGCTTCCATTTTTGGAAAACCAAGGAACACCCCCTTTAGGTTTGAGAACGCTTGGCTCACACATTCAGATTTCCACACAAACATTGAAAAATGGTGGAAGGAAGAGCTTCACCTTCAAGGTACAAATATGTTCCTTCTACACTACAGGCTCAAACACATTAAAGGCAGACTCAAGAGTGGAATAAAAAGGAATTTGGTAACATCTTCAAAGCTAAAGAAGATGTTGAAAAGAAACTAAAGGAAATAAACCAGATTCTTATCACTTATACATATGAAAGGAAAGAGATGGCAGAGTCACTCCAGTAGTAGTGGGACAAAAAATGTCTTCAAGAGGAAATATTCTGGAGATAGAAATCCAGAGTACAATGGATTAAAGAAGGGGAGAGAAACACCAAATTCTTTCAAAGATATACCATAGCTCACAGAAACAACAATAGAATTGTGAAACTTACAAACCAGCATGGAATAGAGAGAAAAACTCATCAAGAGATGGAGAAGGTTCTAATCCAGCATTTTCAGAAAATTGCTAAAGAAACCTCAGAAGACAAATACCAGTTCACGAAAAGATTTACTCAATACATCCCTAAATTGGTTACTAGAGAAGATAATTTCAATCTCAACAGACCAGTAATAGAGGAAGAAATAGAGGAAGCTGTGAAATAGATGCAAAATGGGAAAGCACCAGGCCTGAATGGCTTTAACGTAGACTTTTTCAAAGCTTATTGGAGGATAGTGAAACAGGACATCCTGGAGGTAGTGGAAGATTCTCGAAGATTTAAGACAGTCTTAAAGGTGCTCAATGAATATTTCATAGCCTTAATCCCCAAATAGGAAAAGGCCACCTCTCCAGATAGATTTAGACCTATAACATTATGCAATGTGATATACAAAATTATATCCAAAGTCATTGCCAACCGTCTCAAACCTCTCCTCCCAACCCTAGTGTCAGAGGAGCAAACGGGCTATGTGGAAGGAAGACAAATTTTAGATTATATAATTCAAGCACATGAAATGGTTCATTGACTCATTACCAACAAACAAGCAGGAATGATAATGCAGCTAGACATAGCAAAGGCCTATGACAAACTTAGTTGGTCATACATAAGAGCAATATTAAAAGCCTATGGCTTTGATTACAATTGGATTAAATGGGTTATGGCACTAGTTACCACCGCCAGCTATTCAATTCTTCTCAATGGCTCTCCTTCCAGAACCTTCAAGCCTTCTAGAGGTCTCAGGCAAGGAGATCTTCTTTCTCCTTTCCTTTTCATTCTAATGATGTAAGGGTTAGGGAGAGCTACCAGAGCTGCTAAGGAGGAAGGAAGAATTCAGGGTCTGAGACTCACTCAAGGTGGGGACATGGTGACACACCATCAATTTATGGATGATACCATGCTTCAAGGCACACCCACTGTCAAGGAAGCCAAAGCATTCAAACAGATTCTGAGTGAGTTTGCTAGGGCAACGGACACAAAGGTAAGTCTTACTAGAAAATATTTTCTTTTTCAATACGGATATTTCAATACAAAGAAATATTTCAAGAATTTTGGGCTTTCAAAGGGAGTCACTGCCTACGAAGTACCTGGGAGTTCCTCTCACTGACAAACCACTTCACAAAGATATCTGGGAGCCTATCCTTAATAAGCTAAAACATAAGATTAACAAATGGACAAATAGAGCACTAAATCTAGCAAGGAGACTGATTCTCACTAAGGCTATCCTCCAAAATATCCCTATCTATATGCTCTCTTCCATTCCAGCACCAACCAGTGTAATTACTAATATAAGAAACATTCAGAGAGACTTTTTCTGGGGGAAGGTGAAGAAAAGAAGAAATGGGCCCTTATGGCATGGGACAAAGTATGCAAACCTAAGTCCCATGGTGGCTTGGGTCTCCATGACCCAAGAATTCTTAATAGAGTTCTTGGTGCCAAAATCTAGTGGAGATGGCTAAAAGAAATACAAGCCCCCTGGGCAAAACTTTGGAAGAAAAAATATGCTAGCGAATGGTAGGAGAAGAATATAATCAGAATGACAAGACAAGTAAAAGGTTCTGCAATTTGGAATACGGAATGGGAGAACAGGGCCCTAGTCCAAAATCACAGTTTCTAGGAGATCAGAAATGGAAACTTGGCTTGGTTCTGGGAGGATAATTGGCAACAGGAGGACAATCTCTGAAGTGAAGAATTAGCAGACATTCACACCAATACCATCAATACAGGATTAAGGTGGGTAAGTGACTACTGGGACCAATCAAGGAACAACGGGAAATGGAGAACATGCAAACTTCCAGATTACAGAGGAATGGGCATGCTGCATACTCAAGCTATAGCCCTTAAAGGTCTTTTAGACAAGAGACAAATCTTAAAATCAAACTTGAATGATCAACTAAGATGTGGAAAGAACAAGGAAGGTCTCTTCAACCTTAAGGAAGCCAAAAGGATAGATGCAGGGTTTAACCTTTTAAACACTGATAAGACATGAAAAGAAATCTGGGAAAATCCTCATTAGATGAAAGTCAAACTGTTCAAGTGGCTGGTTCAATAGGGTAAGATTCTGACATGGGATAACCTAAGAAAAAGAGGCTTTGTTGGCCCCTCAAGATGTCACTTATGTAGACAACAGGAAGAAACTAGAAGTCATCTCCTGAATAGATGCACTTTCACCACAATACTTTGGAATTGGGTTGGATAAGTCTTCGAGCAGACAGACAAAGATGTTAATGACATCATCACTACTTTGAAGAATTGGCGGAAATTTTTTCGGATAATGAGATCATTAACTCCTCCTGGATGCTGACCCCAGGATTCATAATCTGGAATGTCTGGAAGGAGCACAAGAACATGATTTTCAAGGAGAAAGTGAGTCCAGTGAGCAACATCCTTAAGCTAATCCTTAAACAACTCAAAGAAACTGTTCATATCCTGGGAGGTACAGCTATAGGTAAACCCATCAGACAAAGAGAGGCTAGAATATTGGAGAAGTTAGAGCTCAAGGTTCATCCCCCTCAGGGTTCTATGCAGATTAACAAGAAAAACTCAGCAGAAAAGTCTTCTTGGCAACCCCCTTCTCAAGGCTTTTTAAAATTTAACATAGACAAGGCTTCAAAAGGGAATCTGAGAGAAGCTAGTTATGGAGGGGTCTTGAGGGATGAGGAAGGAAACATACAATTCATCTTCCACAGTTATCTAGGAAAAAAAACCAACAATATGGTTGAGCTCATGGTGATGGAATTATGCCTGGAAATACTACTCAAGTACAACATTCATAATGTCATCATTGAGGCTGACTCAGAAGTATTCATTAACTCAGTGAAGAGGATAAATGATGGCACTTCTCCTAAGAAAATCTTAGAACACTGGCGGCTTCTGCAAGTCTACCAAAGAATCCAAGCGCACCTAAGAATGTTGAGAACTCTTAGGTTTGTGCATGTTTGTAGGGAAGACAACAAAGTTGCAGACTGGCTTGCCAATGAGGGGGTACGAAACAAGCATATCGATTTGTGCTGCTAGTGGGAGGAGATAACATATGACAAGTTGAAGGAGGGATGCTCATCCAGGGCCCTCAACGACCGACAACAGTATCCGGAAAATTCAAGAGACAGAATTCGCTAACACAGAGCCACAGAGACGGGGTTTAGTTGATCTAGATTCATTATGATGTGTTATGACATAAGTGAGGTCCTTTTTAGGATGCAGGTCTATGTCGGCCTCCTTAACTCAGGTAAAAACAAACTAGATGTCTCAAGGGGACGGCTAGAAGGAGGGATCTTCATCTTACTTTGGCCCATGCGCCAGAGCCCAGATTTTCTCGGTAAATGCAAAACCCCAGTTTTTATTCCTGTGATAGCTTTACTGCCCTCGGGGTGGTTTCCGGTTTATCCCATGCTCATCAAGCTAGAAGTGGTTTTTCATAATTAGGAGTGATTCCACTCACCACGCAACATGTGGCTAAGGGTGGGGAGGAATTACCGCCTTCATCGCGTGGTAACTATCGGTGCTTTTAGTCTGAGCGATATGATCCTTAACCGTTGGATCAAGCAAGGCCAATCCACGGCCAAGATTAAGCGTGCATGTTGATGGGTCTGAAACAGTGGTTATGTTTGGAGCTGTTTGCACGACCTCTCTAAGATCGCGCGCAAATGGTGGATTTCAGGTGGTTAAAGTGATCGAAGGATATGTCAAAAATGGACCCAATAGGATAATATGTTATGGTCTATTGGGTTCATCGAGTCCGATTTGTTTGTTAAAAGGTGTGCTTGTTAGCCACTCAATATGTTTTTCATTCGCTAGATCTTTAGCTTTGGATCCAACGGTCAGTTTTGGGGACCACTTGTTTGATTTGGTGGGCCCACGTCCCTGGGTTCACTTTGTCATCTTGAGACCATGGATTGGGGTAGGCCTGTCATATTGGTGGGCCTCACTGTCGTGGTCACCTTTTGTACACTATTTTTCATTGAATTTTTTTATAAACGAAAATGGCACAAAACCAAGCCTTTGGGACCTTGTTTCTCTCTCGTCTCTAATAGACAGGTGGCACAATGTGATTTTCCCGTAGCATAAAAATGGATGCACAGGTGGATTATGACGTTAGCATGATGTGGCCCACTGAGAGGTGGACATGTGACAACCATTTTTGGACTTTTTGGGTACCCTAGTGGGACATATTTGAGTGACACGTTCACCACTCAGATGACACCATGTGGCGGAGATGACATAAGCATGATGTCGTCTCATAGGCTTGATCGTAGAAGGTTTGAGAAGTTCATAGGAAGAGGACCTGCAAGATGAATGGATAGGAGGCGGAAAGGAGGATCCACTTGACAATTCACCCTGCAAGGGAAACCCTGAAAGGAAACGAAGGCCTAATCGAGGGGCACCGAGACAAAGCATTAGGGGGCTAAGATTAAGTGCTAGGAAGTGGTTTCATGCGACATCATAACCAAGGGCGTAACTGTTAAGGTGAAAAGGAGCCAAATGTATTAAGGCGGTGGTCATGGCCCTTAGTCATATGAGCAAAGGTGCCAACACGAACTTGCTCCAGAAGTTGGCAGAGATTGTTGCACATATTTGGCAGCGCTATGGAATGAATGAGTTAACAACTATATATGGAAATGGTTTGTAATTAACAACATGAACAATTTAGAGTTCTGATGGTGGAACAACTAGATTAAAGGAATATTTGGCAGTTAAGCTAAAATTAGAAAAGAACTAGAAATAAAAGAACCTCCACTAAACCCTGATAAAACTCCATAATTGGTTGTTTGAGCATATTGAAGTAGTTTAACTCAATGATTGAGTTTTAAACAAAAGAGAAGGGTTTGAAGACCTGTAGATCACATTCAAAAGAGTCAAGTAAAGTAGGACAAATCTAAGGATAAGAGATTCATTTATAAATTAAAGACAAGAAGTTAAATAAAAAGAAAGAAGTCTAATTTGAGTAGGAAAAATTCTTTATAATCATAATCAATTGAGCAAGTTTGAGAGAATCATTGTAGCATTGTGCAAGTTGGGTTGAACTGAGGTTGTTGATGTGGATGGTGGATTTCATAGTAATCAGAGATTATTGAAGATGTTTTGGTGAGTGTTTGAAGATGCCAATTTAATTGTTTATGTAAGGATTTGGCATTCATGGCTCTAGTTTGAAAGGGACGAAAGATGAATCATTGATGCTAGGAAAGTTGTAGCTTGCAGATCAAGGGTTGTAGCTCCTTCCAGTAGTTGTTGGTAAATATTTAGGGGTTGGATCTCCTTTCAGTTGTAGATGATAAATAAGGGAGTATTTTCTTCCTATTGGTTATAGCCAGATAATTTTGTAATTACAAGTTGTAGCTTTCCTTGTGAAGAAATTATTGAAAATTTTCAAGAATCTTTGTGTTCTTTTGTGTTGTTTATGTTACCTACACCAATTATGGCCATAAAGCAATAAATTTCAAAGTGAATTTATCCTACAGGCAGCTCAGAGAACGAAGAAGAAATCAACAAATTAGAGAAAGGAATAGTAGATTGACGTAAAATAATTCATTTTCTCCTTTGAAAAAATTGATTCAATATTTTAAATGTAAAAAATTTGGGCATAGAGAAGTTGATGGAAGACTTAAGTATAAAAGGCATGAACCAATTATTAAGAAAATTAGTCAAGAGCCAAGAGCCTAAGGTGTATAAAGAAAAGGAAATCACAAAGAAATGTGGTATTGTTTTGTATGATCACAATGAAGGAATTCACTGGTATGTGGACATTGTTTGTTCCAAGCACATGTGAGGAGACAAAAGCAAATTCTTGACATCGAAACCAGTTCAAATGTGTAATGTAACTTTTGTTAATAATGCACCTTGTAAGGTTGTTGGTAAAGTAGTTGTCAGTCTATCAAATGGCATAGGTAAATCCAAAAATGTTGTATATGTTGATGGGATGAAGCACAATATGCTTAGTGTGTCTCAAATGTGTGATCAAGGCTATGATGTATTTTTTAAGAATAAAAATTGCAAATCACATCTATAGGAACAGGTGAAATAATGGTTGCAGCTACGAGAACAAACAATAATGTTTATGTCTTGAAAGAGAAAACAGAGAGGTGTTTCCTATCTAATATTGATGACAGTTGGATATGGCATAAGAGACTTAGACATCTGAATTTTGATCGGATATTCAAATTGAGAAAGAAAAATGTTGTCAAGGACTTACCCGAGTTGTCAAATCTAGAGAATACGATTTGCAAGCCTTGTCAATTGGGTAAGAAAAATTGAGTACCATTCAAGTCAAAGGAGAGCTCATCATCAAAGCCACTTCAACTAGTACAAATGGACTTGTATGGACCATCAAGAACCCAATCACCCACATGTAAATTGTATTTCATGATCATAATTGATGATTTTAGTAGGATGATGTGGGTTGCTTTTCTCAGAGAAAAATATGAAGCTTTTGAGAAGTTCAAAGATTTCAAAGCAATGGCTGAAAATGAAATTGATTTTAAAATGAAGAACATAAGATCTAATAATGGAGGCGATTTTACTTCAAAAGAGTTTGGTGAATTTTGTAAAAAATATGGCATTAAGAGGCATTTCAAAATAGTTGAGACTCCGCAACATAATGGTTTAAAAAAAGAGATAAAATAAATATGTACAACAACTAGCCAAAGCTATGATGGATGAAAGGAAAGTTCGACAGAGATTTTGGGCCAAATCCATTCACATAATAGTGGTGATACTCAACAAAGCTCATTTCATACCAAACAGTGACAAAAAAACCCTATGAGCTTTTGTATGGAAGACTTGCAATAGTCAAGCATTTCATAGTTTCTGGTAGCAAGTATTACATCAAGAGGAATAATGACAAGCTTGGTAATACATTCAATGCAAGTGTCGATGAAGGTATTTTTATTGGATATTCTCATAATAACAAAGGCTATAGATGCTATAATAAGACCAAAAAGAGGAAAAAAAGTGTATTGATGTCAAAGTGGATTAGTATGTTGATCTTGAAGTTAAATGGCCAATAAGTACTAGCTCTAATGAACCAGTCAACAATTATGAGGAGGTCCATGAGCCATTTCCAGAAGAAGACAATGAATATCCCTCCAGTCCTCAAGCCAAATATCATTCAAGGTAAGTGCAAAAATAACACTCAACTGATCAAATTGTTGGTGATATAAAAATAGGTGTTGTCATAAGAAGGAAGTTGTTCAATCCCCCTTCACAAACACATGTAGCTATGTTTTCCATGGAGGAACCAAAGGATGTTGCACAAGCTAGTCAATATGAAATTGGTTAAAATCTATACATGAAGAATTGGACCAAATTGAGAAAAATCAAACATGGAACTTGTTCCTAGACCAACAAACAAGAATGTTATTGGCACTAAGTGGGTCTTCAAGAATAAGTTGAATAACCTTGGTGAAGTGGTGAGAAATAAGGCAAGATTGGTATGAAAAGGTTATGCTCAAATTGAAGGCCCAAATTTTGATGAAATTTTTGCTTTTTTTTTTCTAGGTTGGAAGCCATTAAATGTTTTTTGGCATTTTCTTGTTTTAAGAAGTTCAAGATATATCAAATGGATGTCAAATATGCCTTTCTAAATGGAGAGTTGTAGGAAGAATTTTACATTGAATAGCTGGATGGTTTTTAGCTGACAAATAGGCTTGATGATGTCTATAAGCTCAAGAAGGCCTTGTAAGTTATCAAGTAAGCCCCTTAGGCTTGGTATTCCAAGTTGGAAAGATACGTGCTCAAGTGTGGATTCAAAAGAGGCACAACTGGTAGTAATTTATATGTTAAATTTAATGATGAAAAATAATAATGGTGGTTGTTTATGTTGATGACATTATTTTATCTAGTGATTCAGATTTGTTAACATGCCAATTTTAAGTTGATGGGGTATAGCGAGGGATGACAAACACCCCATCCAGGTTGTTGCTACTAATTCATACCCATTTACTTGATTGTATATCATGACATCATCATATTATTATTTTGTTTTTGATGATTCCTTTTGGCTAATTACGCTTGACTCTCTGTACTATAAA
>APFE031650188.1:35545-78368 GCA_000404065.3 Pinus taeda | reverse complement strand
TTTTTTTTTTTTTATAAAAAACATAATTTTAAAGATTTTCATTCTAATTTCCAAACACACAACATTATAATATAGATGGAAGACAACATATGATCAAAGTAGGCTCATGAACCAATGCATTATATCAAAATGGTACCCAATGGCAATACATAGTCAACTGTCATACATGATCAAAGACTCAAAACAAAAAACACATAACCAAGGAGGCTAGAAATGGCCTCTACAACAAAAGTAAACTGTGACCAAACTCCAGTACTAGTACTACAACTACTGGCTAGTAGCTACTGCCAGAGGAGCCAAGATCATGTCGATCAATCTTTGGATCGTCATTAGAGTCAGACAGGGGGCCCCATGGCTCCTCGTCATCATCATCATCTCCAAATGCAGTTGTAGAAGTGGTACCACTAGCAGGCTGTGCAACTGCAGCAGATGCAAGCTGAGATAGAGTAGATATGCGATTGCGCTTCTGTCGTGGTTGAGCAGAGGAAGCACCTACAACTGGAGTCCTTGCTGGCTGTGAGACTTAGGCTGGTGGATTGGGATCTACATTCAACTGAACAACATGTTCCAGTTCAAGTTCAACTGATGTCTGGATATCTAAATCCAAATCAAGATCCTCATCAGGATCAAACTCTGCTGGATGAATCTCCACTACCCAATCTGATGTTGGATCAATGTCTTCCAACACAATGGGATTTGAATTAGGTCTTTTGTTCAACAAATGGTTTCGTCTGAGCCGGAGGTTGTATTGGACATAAACTAGATCATTTAACGTTTTTGATCCAAACGGTTTCTCTTCTTTGTGTGAATCCTCTCAAAGACAGACCAATTGCCCTCACACCCAGATGCACTGCAAGTTTGACTCAAAATACGAATTGCAAACCTTTGCAATTCAGGACAATGGCCACCAAAGGCCTCCCACCATTGTGTTGCAGAAAACATAGGAGTGTAATGAGTTTGCTCAACAAAATTACAAATTATATCTAACTTTCAAATTATAAACGATTTAACAAACTTTAAAACAAAAGTAAAACTATTAAGAATTTGAAAGTTGAAATTTTTGTTTATCTGGCTCATCTGCTTCTCTTGCGATCTTTGCTAGGTTCTTCCCAAAGGTACTTGAGGCATTGTTGAAGGTTGTGGCCTGTCGGTGTATCTCCTGCTGATCAGACTCCGATGGGATCATGCGATGAATGCAATCAATCAGTCCATCTCTGACCTCCCTCCTCAAAGCTCCTGACTCCTTAGCTTTATAATGATATCGTGGGTTCAAAAAATACCCAGCTGCATGTATAGGGCGATGGAGTTGATTGTTCCATCCTTCATCAATGATTGCCCAAATGGGCCCATACTTTGCTACTCTATCATTGTATACCGTCTTTATTTGCTCCCTTGCTTGATCCATAGCCTCATAAATGAAGCCCATAGCCAGCCTTTCCCCATCCACCAATCGCAACACCTTAACTAGTGGCTCAGCAAGCTTCACAATCTTTGCTGCCTTTCTCCAAAAAGTTTCTTCGTAGACTTTCCTTTTCAATTCTTTGCCTTCCGGTTTGTTAGACCAATTGCTTTGATTCCATTCATCACTGGAAAACATCTTTTACAAGTTTCTATGTTGGGAAAGCATAGATTGCAATGTCAAAAAATGTGTAGCAAATCTAGTGATGGCAGGCCTAATAATATCCTTGCCCCCAGTGTGTTTCCTCATGAGGCTCAAAATCAATGAATGATTGTAGATAAATTTTGTTATGCTTTTGGCATGATCTACAATGTTTTTGACCCATTCTAATTTTCCAATATCCTCAAGCATGAGGTCTATGCAATGTGCAGCACATGGGGTCCAAAAGATGGTCTTGTGTTTTTCCTCTAATAGTTTACCAGCAAGAACATATTTAGAGGCATTGTCTGTGATGATTTGAACAACATTAGCCACCCCTACCTCCTCAACAACTTGATCCAATAGCTTAAACAACCTGTGGCCATCTTTTACCTTATTAGATGCATCCACTGATTTTAAAAACATGGTTCCTCGTGGGCAGAAGATAAGAAAGTTTATGATGGTATGGTTTCTTTGATTAGTCCATCCATCTGACATGATGGTACATCCTGTTCTTGCCCATGAGTCTTGAACTCTTTCAAATACTCATTAATGGATTGAATTTCTTGCTGCAAACGATACCCCCTTAGCTCATGCATAGTAGGGCCTTTGAAGCCTTTTCCAGTAGCATGTATGGCATCAAACATAGGCTCATAATATGGTGAACGAGAAGCATTGAAGGGGATATCAGCATCATACCACCATCTAGCTATGTACTCACAAGCAGTCTCCCTCAATTCTTTCTTCCAATGGTCATCTAAACTGGGCTGCATTTGAGTTTTACTAACTTCAGGACCATGTGCATCTGATGGAGAGGAGAGAGTGAAATAACTTTGATAGTCACATCACCCTTTTTCATTCTACCCTTTCCCTTATCTTGAACAGAACCAAAAGAGGGAGGAACATATCGGAAAGGGTTGGATGTATCAGTTTGAGGGATAGAGGAAGAACCCTCAAAATCATAATGGGGGTTGGTAGCCATCATTTTTTGTATCTCCCTCTTCCTCCCAATTTCAGCCTCTATGTCTCTTTGCGTAGCCTTATCTTCTTTAAATTTCTCAAAGTTGGCCAACAATTGCTTCCTAATCTCCCCAATTTCTGGTGAGGTGCATGGGGTAATTTGGCCTCTAATCCCTGCCAAGTGTTGTTTCAGCCTCTTAATGCCCCCAAGACCTTCCTTAATTTTCCTATGGCAAAATTTGCATTGCATTTGACTATCAACCATTTCAACATATGCCCAAGCAGGATCTCTCACTCTAGGTGCCATTTTTTGACTAGGAAATGAAAGCAAACGATTTGAAAATGAAAAAAAAAAAAGAAAGATTGATTCAATGTTCATTTCTTTGACAAAAACCACTCTCTAGGCTTTCTAGATATGCACCTAAAATTTAATAAGCAAAAACAGATTTATAGAGGTGAAAAAAATACCTCCAGGAACAAACTGCTTCCTCAAGCTTGCTCCAAGAATCAGCGCCTCAATGTTGCTCCAAATGGCTACCGAAGAAGCTCCTCACTCCAGCTACAATGCTCCCCCAAGACTCGTCACTGTTGCTCCAAAAACAAGCTCAAGAACTGCTCACTAACTCTCAAAGAAGTTCTCACTCAAATGCATGAGATTGTTGTGAGATAATGAAAGCATTTGAGTGTGTTAAATAGGGTTTGGGAGGGGGAAATGGACCCCAAATAATATTTAGCTAATTCATAAAACACCTTGAAGTCCAAACCAAGCAGCAAACACCAAAAAATTTCAATAAAATAATGATAAATCGCTGTTTTATCTGGGTTACGGGCCGCTTTTTGTGACTCGGCCGAGTCAGTACGGAAACGGCCAAGTTGGCCGAGTTAGCCATGTGAATGACTCGGCCGAGTCATGGCTGACTCGGCCAACCGAGCCGTTTCTTGTGCCGAGTCATTGAGGAGGGCAATGGAACGGATCAACTCGACCGTTTCGGTATCGAAACGACCGTTTTTTAAAACTATGGCCCTGACTATTCTAAAGATTTCATGGTTTTTTCTTTTGCCTCAAAAGACACAATTGCTAGGGTCTTGTTACAAAAGAATAAGGAAGGTCACAAGTAGCCGATTGCTTTCATGAGTAGAGCTCTTCAAAACTCTGAATTAAATTATACTACTATGGAAAAACAAGGGTATGCCTTGGTCAAGTCTCTTAAGCATTTTAAGGCTTATGTGGGTTATTCTAAAATCATTTCTTTTGTGACTTGTCCCACATTCAACTGTTAAAGATATATTAACTTAGACTGATTTCTTAGGGACTCGTGCTAGGTGGGTTACTAAGATCCAAGAGTATGACTTGGAGATTAGACCCACTAAGTTAGTCAAAGGTCAAGGATTGGCTGAAATGTTGACTAAAGGTAATGAAAAAGCTCTTGGTTTGATTTGTCTAAATGATTTATCTTCACCTGAACTACAAAGATTAGGAGAGCATGATTGGTACAAGGACGTAATTCATTATTTGTTAAATCTTACATGTCCCGACCATTTAGTTGCTCATAAAAAAAGGGCTCTTAGATTAAAAACAACTAAGTATTGCCTTATGAAGGATGGCCTCAGATGGAGAAATCCTGAAGGTATTATACTTCGATGTGTTGATGAAATTGAGTACAAGAAATTAATTTTCGAGTTTCGTTTAGGATTTTGCGGTGGCCATTATGCTGCAAGAACTACCGCCCACAAAATTCTTAGAGATGGTTATTATTGGCCTTGAATCGTTTCTTATGTGCATAAGTTTGTTATAAGTTGCCAAGCCTGTCAACTGTTCACTGGGAAACAAAAGTTGACTGCACTGCCTTTACAACTTTTGGTTGTTGAGGCACCTTTTCAGCATTGGGTTCTAGATTTCATTGGGAAATTTCACGAAAATTCTAGCAATGGGTACTCACAGATTTTAATTGCCACTAATTATTTCACTAAATGGGTTTAAGCCATTCCTGCTAAGAATGCCATTGAAAAGGTTATTATGGATTTCATTGAAAATCACATCATTACTAGATTTGGTGTCTCAGCTAAAATCATCACTGATAATGCCAAAGCTTTTAGTTCTATAGAGTTTTCATCTTTTTTCTTAAAGTATGGCATTGTATTATCTCATTCATCTAACTACTATCCTCAGGGTAATGGCTTTGCTGAATCAAGCAATAAAAATCTTATAACCATTATCAAGAAGATAGGAGGAGATAATAAGCGGTACTGGGATAGCAAAATCAAGTATGCATTATGGGCAAATAGAATTACAAAGAAAAAATCTACTGGTAAAAGTTCTATTGTCGCACAGATTGTCTAGGCAGCGCGACAATGCTCAGACCGGGGGCTGTCACCCTGATCCCCGATCTCTCCGTTTAAGCAGTCTCCCGAGGCTAAGGCGGGTAGACCCTGTGGGATAAAGGATGACCAACTGTGGACCAGTTGGGTTGGGAGACACAACGAGGCAAATGATTGATTTTAGAAATTAATGTACTAGTGCCTTATGGAGTTAATGATTAAATGATGAAGAAATATGAATTTTGTAAAACAATCATTTATCATCGAAATATCCCAAGCGATGCAAGATGTTCAATAAACTCAACGCTTTAATAATGATCCAACAATTAAATTTCTAAAGATTGAATGCTTTAAGCAACCACAAAATTTAAATGCTAACCAAATTTCAAATAGTTAATTTCCAAATAATAAACATTTTAAGCACATTTAATTATACCACAACAAAAAAAGGACTTTAAAAAGAATTTCCAATTTTAAATTAGTCTTTTTTAAGAAATTTTTTATTTTTTAAATATGTATTTTTATATTTTTTTAGATTTTTTATAATTAAAAGAAAAATTAAACAATATAACTCAAAATCTTAAATATTAATCTAATCTAAATTTAAAACCAATTTTAAATCCTAAACCATAAAGGAACTTTTTTGGTGCCCTTTTTAATTATTATTATTTTTTTTTTCTTTTTTTTATGATTTTTTAAATAGAACAAAAATGAACTAAGCAAAAATTAGAGTAAACTAAATCCTAAAAGAACTTTTTATTTTTATTTTTAAAATTAAAAAAAAATGAGAATAAAGCTAAAATCTATTCTAAACTAAAAAAAATGAGAAAAAGAACCTTTTTATATATATTTTTAAAACATTTTTGATTTTTTATATTTTATATTTTTTTTATGATTTTTGATTTATTAAAAAATAAAACAAAACTAAACTTGAAAATAACAACTAATCTAAAAAAAGAAAATCGATTTTTTATTTTCAAACTTTTTATGATTTTTTATTATTGAAATCTAACTTTAAACAAAATTAAATCTAAATTTAAAGAAGTCTCAAACTAAAACAAGAATTTAATAAATCTAAAACTAAAAAAAATAATCTAAACTAAAATCTATCTATATGAACTAACACTAACTCAGAAAATAAAACAAAAACCTAAAGACTTTTTTATTTTTATTTTCTTTTATTCTTTTTAATTTTTATTAATTTTTTTTATTATGATTAAAGTTAAAAAAAAAAGACAAAAAAATCTAAGTCTAAATGAAACAAAAGAAAAGGCAAAAGTATGACTAAACATAAACTAAAAAATTAAAATCTAAACTAAAGATTTAATTCTAAAATCTAAAACTAAACTATAACAAAAGGATGCATTACCCATTAAACCATAAATCCAAACGCAGACATATCAAAAATCATTGGTTATTGTTTGCGTGACTGTTTGCAGGTTTGCATGAGAGTTGGACATGGATGGAAGAGCTAAAGGGATGATAGGTTTTCAGCAGAAATGCAGCATGCAGGTGAAGAAGGGAGTTGGAGAAATGTGCCGACAGCTTGCTGAATGCAGGGAGAGAGAGTTGTGTGGAGGTTTTTTTTTGGTGTTTGCAGGTATGATGGCAGCGGACAAAAAAAATTGTGGATTTCTGGTAGTGTGGGGAGGTAGCTGCACGTAGATGCATGGAACGACGGAGATTTGGAGAGGATACGCAGGAAAGGAAGCTGGTTTTAGCAGAGAATGGAGCGAGGTTGCTGCATGGATCAGGGCGAGAGGCAGCGTAGAGCTGTAATGAAGCTGGGCAGCGTGGACGGTGGGTAGACTGCGCTGATTTAATTTGCAGGTGAAAGGATGGGTGGAGGCGTGCGTGGACACTGGACAACATGTGAGGATGCGTGGGTAGATTGTTGAAGGAGTGAGATTGCATGGAGAGAAAACGCATGGAGGTGAAATAACAATCACCCAACCTGCCTTTAAAAATTTCGAAAAAAAATTCTATGAAATGAAACCCCAGAATGCAACAGCATTAAAAAAAAAAAAAAAATCGAAAATTTCTGTTGAATGAAGTCCCAGGTAGCAAACAAATAGCCTGGAAAAAACCCTTGAATTTCAAAACGGTGACCCTGCAAAAACTAGTTGTGAGACCAGATCTTACCCCCTAGGGCCTAGATTTGGCTTTTAACAAAAATCTCTTCCTGCAACTTGCAAAAACATAAAAACCAGAGGCAAAATATGCAAGGACAAAACCCAAAATTTAACAAAATAATTACAGCTTTTCACAAAATAATGACTCTAAGTAGCCATATTTGTCAATAATTTATAGAAATATTTTCAGAATTTCAGATTTACTATGAGATACTTCAGAAATCTCTCATGCATTCAAAAAATAAACTTAAATGATAGACCCAGAATCGAAACTGGCTGGGCTCTACAAGAGAATGTTTTTCGGGAGTTGGCTGGTTCAGCCAAGAACTTCCCCAAACACCCGTTGATCCTTACATTCTAGATTTTCCTGCACAACTTACTTCAACTATCAATAAAGAGGGAAAAATAGTAGTAAAATCCAAATCTAATGGAGATACCTGCCATTATTTTTCAGAAATTTTATTACCATTCAAACCCTAGTGAGTAAACAAGATACCTGTGTTCAACATCACTCTTCACCAAGCTATTACTAATGGCTGAAAATAAATTTATGCAAAAAATAAAGCAGCTTACAACATTTCAAGAGAATAACACCAGCAAGATTCAACCCCAAAGTCTTTCTTTATTGCACAAGAAAAAGTTTACAAGAGAGTTTTCTTCAGCACAAGACTCACAGATCGAATCTGATCTCAAATGACCCCTGACATCCTATGTAAAGGAATATTTCCCAACGGCTAGTTCGAGTGATCCATGTCAAGCTAATCTCGACCATCGATGCGGATCAAAATCCTTTTCAATCTCATCCGTCGAAATTTTAAATGCATTTTAATCTATTAAAAATTAAAATTTTGCATTTATTTTTTCAAATTTTGACTTATTTTATTATTTTATTTTATTTTTCAAATTTTTATTTATTTTCAAATTTTATTTTATTTTATTTTTTATTTTTGGACCCTCGAACTTTTAGCCTTTAGAAAAAACACCTAGGACCTAGGACTTAGGACTTATGAGGGGATAAAACATTTTATAACTGTCGAGACACTTTACATCATGTCTTTTACAATTTTACATCTCAAAGGGAAAACCCATTTGGCATAGACCCTCATAGACCACCCAGTTCTGTGACACAATTATAATCTAGCAGATCAAGCAATTTGTAATAACCTAACCAAATAGTTAGAATTATTTCCAAATTACTTTTATATAGACTTGAAGCATAATAGGATTCCCCTAAGATTCTAATGACAAAATCCATTTCGGCTTTGGGGTTAGGCTGAAGGAAAACTCTGCTGATTATGGATCGATGAGACAAAAAACCTTCTGAAACGTAGATTATCACTAGAAAATTAGGTTTGCCTAGGGAATTACATACATGATACAGATCTGCTAAGATTATTTACAATTTACACATGCAGACTGGGTTTACAACATAATATGAGCGAGTTGATGATGATAGTCGAATGACATGGACATGTCGATCAAGCACTATCCCTTTTGCGAAAAAAGGGTTGTACTGCTATGGGTAGTTGACACGTAGTGGTCAACATCTAGCTCTACTTGGGGACACGTTGCTGCATTGTAGGAATGTGAGAATCCAGAATCTGCATCCACGCAACACACAATAAAACATCAGTAGCGTCCATCCAAAAATCATCATATAACATTAAGCACAGGAAAGATATAAGCTCTTGATTTATTAACTATCTAGTAACATGAAAAGTAAATCTAATCCTAGAACAGAAAGGAAAATGCTGAAGAAACGAGGAGTAGGGTTAAAAATACAGAGGATGCCCCATGACATCAGAGGTGTTCAATATAGTGTATACTGAGCATTTGCTTGCTTTCAGGCAAATCTGTTGGCTGCTTCTCGGATGTGCCATGTCCAATTCTGCATACGGCAGGACTTTTCCCTATCCGAAAATCAAGCTGCTCGCAGTCGTCTGATGCATCAAATCTTTTTCTCATTTTCTTTTTCTTGTGCCTTTTCTTTGTGGCAGGCTGTATCATTGATGACATGGGACTTTCTGCTTCAAAGCTCTCAGATGAAGTATGTAAGATATGCGTGACATGTCTTTCTTCACTCTGCATCTGCCCTGTCAAGGATGATGGACCAATCTCACAGGTGCCATGAGTTATAACTTGATCTTCAATGACTGGTCGATTAACCGTGTGAGCATCAACTTGATTATTAATTTCCCTTTTATCTAGGTCACCTTCAATTATCCACTTTTCAATGGAACAAAGGACCTCATAATATGATGGAGCTTGCTATAACAGATAAGGAGGCTCCTGATCTATTGACGTTCCTTGGTTTCTTTCGTCCTTTGACAGCTGTTGAAATTTCTGAACCTGTATTGTAACGGCATCCATCTGACTAGAGTGTTCAACCTTCATAGCACTGATTTCCTTGGCATGGTTTTCTTCCATGGTCAATAACTTATTTTGCATAGAATTAATTTCCTTATCATGATTAGTTTTCATGGTCGTCATATTTTCCTCTAAGCCTGATAACTTGCTTTGCATAAAACTAATTTTTGTGTCATGATTAGTCTTCATGGCCTCAATTTCCTTAGCATACTGATTTTGCATGATCTCCATCTCCTTGTTACGTTTTTCAGGTGGGTGCATAAAGTTCTCACATCATTGGCGTAATTAGTTTGATTGATCTCCATATTTTTTACTAGCTGCATTAGTTCTTGTATAATTTGCTTTTGATCTTCCTTTTCATTGTTGACTCTAATTTTATAATTTGTCCCTGCTTTTCCACTATCATGGATTTGATCTGCAATGGTACAGGTGGGTGGCACATTCTGATATGAAGAATTGTCTTGAAATCTTTCATCGACAGCTGGACCTTTCATAAGATTACTTTCATTCTGTTGCACAATTTTAGGGGCACAAGGAGAGCTATCTGGATCACCATATCTATCTTTAAATGCATTGAAAATGTCTTGCAAAGAAGTGAAAGAGTTTTCAGGATAATTATTAAACCAATTCAAAGCATCACCCTCTAAAGAAAGGACAAATAGACACATTTTGACATCTTCATGATCATATTGAGGAAATCTACAATACATGAACGTTATACGATAAAAACTCCATAAATGGCTTCTAACAGCGTCTGAACCACCACCCGAGAACAAAGGTAATTTAGAAATGGCCACTTCTGGTAAATCATGGAGATCATTAGTAAAATGACATGGTTTAAATGAATAATCCATGATGAATAACGAGGGACCAAATGGATGATAGAAAAAGATCTCTGCTCAAGAAAATCAGGAGATGAAAGAAGTGGAGTTGCTACTTGAACAAAGAATCTAATTCTAAGATCCAAAAAGGAACTAACAAGCTGATATGAGGGAGGCTTCTTGTCTGGGAAAAATAAATGGAAAGAAAATGAAGTTGCCACCCTAACAAGAAATGAAATGAATAGTAGTTGCTGATATGATGAAAGATAAAGCGATGAAAAGGTCCAATGACGCCAAAAAATGTTGAGTCTGCCAGCTCAAATGAGAGATGAGAAAGTTGAAAGAATGATAAATGTCGAATAAACCAAGGACAGAAAAACTCTATCCCCGGCAATGGCGCCAAAAAATGTTGTTGTTGCCAGCTGAAATGAAAAGATGAGAAATGAGAGGAATGATGACGAAATGTCGTTGAAACGCCGAGAATCAAATATCCCCAGCAACGACGCCAAAAAATGTTGTCGCACAGATTGTCTGGGCAACGCAATAACGCTCAGACCGGGGGCTGTCACCCTAATCCCTGATCTCTCCGTTTAAGCTGTCTCCTGAGGCTAAGGGGGGTAGACCTTATGGAATAAAGGATGACCAATTGTGGACCAGTTGGGTTGGGAGACGCAACAAGGCAAATGATTGATTTTAGAAATTAATGTACCAGTGCCTTATGGAGTTAATGATTAAATGATGAAGAAATATGAATCTTGTAAAACAATCATTTATCATCGAAATATCCCAAGCGATGCAAGATGTTCAATAAACTCAACGCTTTAATAATGATCCAGCAATTAAATTTCTAAAGATTGAATGCTTTAAGCAACCACGAAATTTAAATGCTGACCAAATTTCAAATAGTTAATCTCCAGATAATAAACATTTTAAGCACATTTAACTATACCACAACAGAAAAAAGACTTTAAAAAGAATTTCCAATTTTTAATTAGTCTTTTTTCAGAATTTTTTTATTTTTTAAAATATGTATTTTTATATTCTTTTAGATTTTTTTATAATTAAAAGAAAAACTAAACAAAATAACTCAAAATCTTAAATATTAATCTAATCTAAATTTAAACCAAATTTAAATCCTAAACCATAAAGGAACTTTTTTTGGTGCCCTTTTTAATTAAATTTTTTTTTTTTTTTTTTAATGATTTTTTAAATAGAACAAAAATGAACTAAGCAAAAATTAGAGTAAACTAAATCCTAAAAGAACATTTTTGTTTTTGTTTTTCTAAACTTTAAAATTAAAAAAAATCAGAATAAAGCTAAAATCTATTCTAAACTAAAAAAATGAGAAAAAGAACCTTTTAATATATTTTTTTTAAACCATTTATTAAAACATAAAACAAAACTAAACTTGAAACTAACAACTAATCTAAAAAAAGAAAATCGATTTTTTATTTTCAAACTTTTTATGGTTTTTATTATTGAAATCTAACTTTAAACAAAATTAAATCTAAATTTAAAGAAATCTCAAACTAAAACAAGAATTTAATAAATTTGAAACTAAAAAGATAATCTAAACTAAAATCTATCTATATGAACTAAAGCTAACTCAAAAAATAAAACAAAACCTTAAAAACTTTTTTATTTTTATTAATTTTTTATTATGATTAAAGTTCAAAAAAAAAAACAAAAAAAATCGAAGTCTAAATGAAACAAAAGAAAAGGCAAACATATGACTAAACATAAACTAAAAAATTAAATCTAAATTAAAGATTTAATTCTAAAATCTAAAACTAAACTATACAAAAAAGATGCATTACCCGTTAAACCATAAATCCAAACGCAAACATATCAAAAATCGTTGGTTATTGTTTGCGTGACTGTTTGCAAGGTTGCGTGAGCGCTGGACATGGATGGAAGAGCTAAAGGGATGATAGGTTTGCAGCAGAAATGCAACACGCAAGTGAGGAAGGGAGCTAGAGAAGTGTGCAGGGAGCTTGCTGAATGCAAGGAGAGAGAGAGCTGCGTGGAGGTTTTTTTTTGTGTTTGTAGGTTTCTTTGTGTTTGTAGGTATGATGGCAGTGGACAAAAAAATCGTGGATTTCCGGCAGTGTGGGGAGGTAGCTGCACGTAGATACGTGGAACGACAGAGATTTGGAGAGGATACGCAGGAAAGGAAGTTGGTTTTAGCAGAGAATGGAGTGAGGTTGCTGCGTGGATCAGGGAGAGGCAGCGTAGAGCTACAATGAAGCTGGGCAGCGTGGACGGTGGGTAGACTGCGCTGATTTAATTTGCAGGTGAAAGGATGGGTGGAGGTGTACGTGGAAACTGGACAGCATGCGAGGATGCGTGGGCAGATTGCTGAAGGAATGAGATTGCATGGAGAGAAAACGCACAGAGGTGAAACAACAATCACCCAACCTGCCTTTAAAAATTTTGAAGAAAAATTTCTATGAAATGAAACCCCAGAATGCCACAGTGTAAAAAAAAAGTTCGAAGATTTCTGTCAAAATAAAATCCTAGGTAGCAAACAGATAGCCTAGAAAAAACCCTTAAATTTCAAAATGGTGACCCTGCAAAAACTGGTAGTGAGGCCCAGATCTTACCCCCGCGACCTAGATCTGGCTTCCAACAAGAGTCTCTTCCTGTAACCTGCAAAAACAGAAAAACCAGAGGCAAAATATGCAAGGACAAAACCCAAAATTTAACTAAATAATTACAGCTTTTCACAAAATAATGTCTCTAAGTAGCCAGATTTGTCAACAATCCTCAAAAATATTTTCAAAATTTCAGATTTACTATGAGATACTTCAGAAATCTCTCATGCATTCAAAAATAAACTTAAATGATAGACCTAGAATCGAAACTGACTGGGCTCTACAAGAGAATGCTTTTCGGGAGTTGGCTCGTTCAGCCAAGAACTTCCCCAAATGCTCGTTGATCCTTCCAATCTAGATTTCCCTGCACAACTCACTTCAACTATCGATAAAGAGGGAAAAAATAGTAGTAAAATCCAAATCTAATGGAGATACCTACCATTATTTTTCAGAAAGTTTATTACCATTCAAACCCTACTGAGTAAACAAGATACCTATGTTCAACATCACTCTTCACCAAGCTATTACTAATGGCTGAAAATAAATTTATGCAGAAAATAAAGCAGCTTACAACATTTCTGGAGAGTAACACTAGCAAGATTTCAACCCCAAAGTCTTTCTTTATTGCACAAGAAAAAGTTTACAAGAGAGCTTTCTTCAGCACAAGACTCACGGATCGAATCTGATCTCAAATGACCCCTGACACCCTATTTAAAGGAAAATTTCCCAACGGCTAGTTTGAGTGATCCATGTCAAACTAATCTCGACCATCGATGAGGATCAAAATTCTTTTCAATCTCATCTGTCGAAATTTTAAATGCATTTTAATATATTAAAAATTAAAATTTTGCATTTATTTTTTCAAAATTTTGACTTATTTTATTATTTTATTTTATTTTATTTTTATTTTTGGACCCTCGAACTTAGCCTTTGGAAAAAACACCTAGGACCTAAGACTTAGGACTTATGAGGGGATAAAACATTTTCTCACCCTCATGCCACTTTACATCATGACTTTTACAATTTTACATCTCAAGGGGAGAAACCCATTTGACATAGACACTCATAGACCACCCAATTCTGCGACACAACTATAATCTAGCAGATCAAGCAATTTGTAATAACCTAACCAAATAGTTAGAATTATTTCCAAATTACTTTTACATAGACTTGAAGCACAATTGGATTCCCCTAAGATTCTAATTACTAAATCCATTCCGGCTTTGGAGTTACGCTAAAGGAAAACTCTGCCAATCATGGATCGGTGAGACAAAAAAACCTTCCGCAACGTAGATTATCACTAGAAAATTAGGTTTGCCTAGGCAATTACATACATGATACATATTTGTTAAGATTATTTACAATTTACACATGCAGACTGGGTTTACAACATAATATGAGCGAGCTGATGATGATAGTTGAATGACACGGACACGTCGATCAAGCGGTATCCCTTTTGCGAAAAAAAGGGGTGTAGTGCTATGGGTAGTTGACACGTAGTGGTCAACATCTAGCTTTACTTGGGGACACGTTGCTGCACTGTAGGAATGTGAGAATCCAGAATCTGCATCCACGCAACACATAATAAAACATAAGTAGCATCCATTCAAAAATCATCATATAACATTAAGCACAAGAAAGATATAAGCTCTTGATTTATTAACTATCTAGTAACATGAAAAGTAAATATAGTCCTAGAACAGAAATGAAAATGCTGAAAAAACAAGTAGGGTTAGAAATACAGACGATGCCCCATGGAATCAGATGTGTTCAATATAGTGTATACTGAGCATTTGCCTGCTTTCAGGAAAATCTGTCAGCTGCTTCTCGGATGTGCCATGTCCAATTCTACATACGGTAGGACTTTTCCCTATCCGAAAATCAAGTTGCTCGTGGTCGTCTGATGCATCAAATCTTTTTCTCATTTTCTTTTTCTTGCGCTTTTTCTTCGTGGCAGGCTGTATCACTAATGACGTGGAACTTTCTCCTTCAAAGCTCTTAGATGAAGTATGTAAGATATGCGTGACATGTCTTTCTTCACGCTGTATCTGCCCTGTCAAGGATGATGGACCAATCTCACAGGTGCCATGAGTTATAACTTGATCTTCAATGACTGGTGGATTAACCATGTGAGCATCAACCTGATTATTAATTTCCCTTTTATCCAGGTCACTTTCAATTATCCACTTTCCAATGGAACAAAGGACCTCATAATATGATGGAGCTTGCTGTAACAGATAAGGAGGCTCCTGATCTATTGACGTTCCCTAGTTTCTTTCATCCTCTGACAGTTGTTGAAATTTCTGAACCTGTATTGTAATGGCATCCATCTGCTAGAGTGTTCAACTTTCATAGCATTGATTTCCCTGGCATGGCCTTCTTCCATGGTCAATAACTTATTTTGCATAGAATTAATTTCCCTATCATGATTAGTTTTCATGGTCGTCATATTTTCCTCTAAGCCTAATAACTTGCTTTGCATAAAACTAATTTGTGTGTCATGATTAGTCTTCATGGCCTCAATTTCCTTAGCCTGCTGATTTTGCATGATCTCCATCTCCTTATTACGTTTTTCTAGGTGGGTGCATAAAGTTCTCACATCATTGGCGTAATTAGTTTGATTGATCTCCATATTTTTTACCAGCCGCATTAGTTCTTGTATATTTTGCTTCTGATCTTCCTTTTCATTGTTGACATTGATTTTATAATTTGTCTCTGCTTTTCAACTATCATGGATTTGATCTGCAATGGTACAGGTGGGTGGCACATTCTAATATGAAGAATTGTCTTGAAATCTTTCATCGACAGTTGGACCTTTCATAAGATTACTTGCATTCTGTTGCACAATTTTAGGGGCACAAGGCAAGCTATCTGGATCACCATATCTATCTTTAAAAGCATTGAAAATGTCTTGTAAAGAAGTGAAAGAGTCTTCGGGATAATTATTAAACCAATTTAAAGCATCACCCTCTAAAGAAAGGACAAATAGACGCATTTTGACATCTTCATTATCATATTGAGGAAAACTACAATACATGAACGTTATACGATAAAAACTCCATAAATGCCTTCTAACAGCGACTGAACCACCACCCAAGAACAAAGGTAATTTAGAAATGGCCACTTCTGGTAAATCATGGAGATCATCAATGAAATGACATGGTTTAAATGAATAATCCATGATGAATAACGGGGACCAAATGGATGATAGAAAGAGATCTTTGCTCAAAAAAATCAGGAGATGAAAGAAGTGGAGTCGCCACTTGAACAATGAATCTAATTCTAGGATCCAAAAAGCAACCAACAGGTTGATATGAGGGAGGCTTCTTGTCTGGGAAAAATAAATGAAAAGAAAATGGAGTCGCCACCCAAACAAGAAACGAAATGGAGTCGCCACTTGGTGTCAACTACCCTATAGCAATACAATTTTTCAGATGGAGATTCTGTCATGTTCGAGCATTCAGATCATCCTAGATTCATCAGTCATCTGTCATCATTTTATCAAAGTTGTAAACCCATTCTGCAGTTTGTAATGTAAATGATCTTGGTAAGACCATAATGTACATAACAACATAGGTAGGACTATTATTTTGATGGTGATTTTCATCCTAGGAGTTTTTTCGTCTCACTGATTCATATGTGTTTCTAAACACAAATGATTGGCAGAGTTTTTTCCAATGTTTTTAAAACCGGAACCGGTGACCGTACCGGTCCACCTAATGAACCGGTTTACCGACCGGAACCGGTCTAACCGGGACTGGTTTGGTCTAAACGAACCGGTTTTAGAAAAATACATTAAATAATTATTTTTTAATGAAAAAAAACTATTTTTAAGATTTAAAACCATGATTCCAAGCCAATAGAGACAAAATATGCAAAGATTGCTCATTTATATATCAAACCCTAAGTGACTTTTAGATCCAAACCCTAAATATCAATTCTAGGGTTTTACATTCAAATCTAAACTTGCTAGGGTTTCCAATTTCTCCCTAGACTCTCTACACATTAATAAGCTTAAATTATAGGATTAGGGTTTCTGAACTAGGGTTTACAAGAACTTAGATGTCACAAACCCTAGAACCAAAAAATGTTTTTTTTCTTTTGCAGAACCCTAATCTAATATGGATTAGATCTTGTAAGAACATAAATAATTATATGTTCCTTAAAGTCAAGGACCACATATCTTAGTTCTTCATGATCACTGGGAGCTGCTGCAATGCTTTGAAGCTTTCTCCTTGATTACATTGTCCAAGATATTTTTACTTCCTTAGCTGCCATGATCTTCCTATAAGGTGTAGATCCTCTTCTGTCTGACTTCTTCTAACACTGTTTTCAACAACAAAACTGCTTCCTCCAAGGATTCCTTTTAATGAGATTTCAAAGAATGATGGGCAATGCTATTGTTCTTCTATTGCTACAGGATCTCAGAAAGACTTTTCTCACAGGCTGGTGCAAGATGCTTGATGCTTCTTCTATCATTGATTGTAGCTTCCAAGGAGGTAAGATTACAAGATTACTTCTGGCAGGAGCTGCTACAAACTTCCTTTTTACTGCTTATTACAGTAGATCTTGTTCTTGAGAATCCTGTAGCTTTCTCTTGCAAGCTTGACCCTCAAATTAGGACTTCTACAAAACACAAAAACAGATCTAATCCTTCTTTAAAGGGTGAATAATGACATGACTAGTGTTATGGAGAGGCTGCTACAGGCCTGATATAAAATTCTGAGTATGACCCTATTATTAGGGCTCCACCAATCACGCTAATCAAACCCAATATACTCGAAAAGTAGAGGTTCTCTTCTATCTTTCAAGGTCGGCTTTTATATCACTGTATGGCTCATCCTTCTTATATATATATGCTCAAGACTTTTGTCCTTTTCCACAGGAATCTTGGCTTCTTCAAATATGGTGGCTTCTTGAAATATGGTGAGTGATGCTTCATAATAGACCTTCCAGCTAGGCTTATAAGGACTCTAAACAACTCAACTTTAGTCTCTTTCTTGAGAAGGGTCTTCACTGGAGATTGGGACTGCTATTAGTTCACAAAAGACATCTCAAAAATGTGATTCGGTCATCTCTGTAATGATGCACAGAACTTGAATTTCAGACCTTCTGAGGTGACACCAAAATTTGGATGGTGATGTCAGACCTAATGTGAACACAGATCTTTGCTTTCTCTTTCAAAGGATTCGGCCTAGTCTAGGCTTGTAGCCTAGCACTTCGGATCCCACAACCAGTGCTTCAAATTCCTTTGCTTTCCTATCTCAGAGCTACAGTCTAACCATAGGGAATGTGTCTTACAAATATGCCTAGAATGTTTAATTCTTCATTTGAATTTTCCTTCTTTGAGATTCAGAACAAGACAACACAACATCCGAGTTCAATTTTGCATGAGGGAAGACAGATTTTGCAAGAGGGAAGTGGGCATGCCTAAAACCGGCCGGTTTAGGACGGAACCGGCCGGTTTGTATCAAACCGGCCGGTTTTTCACCGGTTAGGGCAAAAACTGGGCGAAGGGGGCTTTCCAACCGGGTTTTTTGGCCGGTTTAGACCGGCGGCCTTGCTAACCGGCCGGTTAGACCGGTAACCGGCTTTTTAAAACGGTTTTGAAAACACTGGTTTTTTCTTCTAGCCTCACTCCAAAGTTAGGGTGGATTTTGTCGTCAAGATCTTAGGTAAGTCCTAATGTTCTAGTCCAGTCTTCTATAAAGTGATTTGGGAATAATGTTAGCTGATTGGCTATATTATTTTATTACAAATCACTTGGTCTGCTAGATCATATTGAGTCACAAAATTGGGTAAAATAATTGAGGGTTTATGATAAATGGGTTTTCCTCCTTTGAGGGTTGAAATGTAATTATCTATGTAAATAATATTTTAGCCATGATGCTAAAATATTAGAGGGTTGGAAAAAATTATTAATCCCCTCATGTGTCAATTAATTAAATTTTCTGGCAAAAATAAGTTAAAATCCTAAACAAGAAATTTTATTAATTAGAGTCAATTAAGTCTTAGGAAAAATAAAATCTCCAAAATAAAAAATTTGTGGGTTCTAGAGAAATTAATTTTTGGAAATATTGAAAATTTCAAGAAATTTTCAACTCTTGGGCCTTGGTGGTTAAGTCCTTCATGTTCTGTTGAATAATTTTTTTATAGGTTGTTGATTATTGGCCTTCATGGAATAACTTATTGCACATGTATCTTGCATAGGTTGTTGGATTTAAAATGGCATTTTAATTTAATTGAATTAGTAGGTATCTCTAATTCTTTAAGATTACATTGTTATTTTGTATTTCTATTGATCTTACAGCTTGATCTTGAATATGCAGAAATCATTTGTATTCGAAAAACTTGTGTTAGGGGAAGTCCTCGGTTGGACCAACCAACTCTTAGGGCATAAGATCTAAAGAGCCTTCCTGATGAAGCCCCGAAATCTATCTAACGAAGTTTATCTTGCAGGGTTTCTTGTCTAGTGCCTCATCTAAAATTATTTATTTTTCACATACTGAGTTTAATTGATAGATCTTATATCCTCATACTCCTCAAATCTAGTAGATTTGTATTTTAATTGTATAGATCTGAAGTAATTTTGTTATAATTTTCTAACATTGGGGTTTCATTTTTAAAATTTTTGTATATATATTTCGTCTTGGGCATTTTTTATTTTTATTTTGTGCAGGTGGAGATCTGAAATTCTTCAAGGAAATTTTGGAGTTTTGAGAGAGATCTAGGCCCTAGAGGGCAAAATCTTGTCTCAAATATTGTTTGCAGGGCCACAAATCAAATTTTGTCTAGTGAAGGAAGAAGATTGGAGTTTGATAAAAAAAATTGTGAAATGTTGGGCAAAATTTTTAGGGCCCTAGAGGCCTAACACAGATCTTCAGTGGCCCTCCTATCCCTCTTCTGTTGCCTTATTTCTCTCAGCAACCTGCTTAGCCTACCTCCCCTCGGCCTGTCTCCATTTCCTCCTCCGCTCTCCATCTCCTTCCTCCCGTTACCCTTCCTTCTTTTGCCTGATGCTGCCTTTAACCTTGCCGCTGCCTCCTCTTCCTAAATCCACAACTCTTTCCTTCTCCATTGCACCCTTATCCCTCAGACCTTCCTGTTGTAAACCCTTCTAAACCTTGCTGCAGCCCTCCGTCTGTCTACTGTGGTCCTCCAACCACCCATAAAGCCCTCACGACAACCTTATTCCTCCTTCTTCCCCGCTACTGCCCCTCCTCTCCGCTACTCCTTAATCCCTTTGCCATTGCCTCTTCCCTCTTCCACTCTGCCTTCCCTTCTCTTCTACTCTGCCTTCTCCTAACCCAACCTCCCCTCCTTTCTCACCGGTCCCAAACCATCCCTTCAATCTGCTTGCCGTTGCTCCTTTAGCCCTCGCATTACCCACTGCAGTCCTCGGCTCTTTCCTCCTACTCTGTCGTGGCTTTAGCTGCCAACCCTTAGCATTACTTTCCCTTGCTCTGCCGTGGCCTCAAGGCCTTCAAACGCTGCCTATAACAACCCTTCAGTCCTTAACACTATATCTTGTTGCCTGTAGTAACCCTCAAATTTAACATAGACCTGGGAAGATTATTCACTGTGAGGGAAATCAAAATTTTGATAAAGGTTTGGTTCAAAATTGAGGGTGTTTGGTCCACTAATTCGGCAAGTATCTTCTAGGCCTAGGGCCTCAGGTTTGATTTCCTAAGCCCTTATTTGCTTCACTATCTAATTAATCAAGTTAACAAACTTGCATAACAGTGACTTTTAAAGATATCTAAACTGTGATTTTAATTAAACACATTGGCAAGATAATCATTAGGAATAAAAATTACAACTTGAATAACTGTCACATGCTTTCTGAAGTCTGATCAGTATACTAAATTGCATCTTTCTTTTGGGTACATTTGAGAAGGCAGTTAAATTTAAAATTGTTTAATTGATCACTAATTTGGCATTAGTTTGGTGTCTGAAATTTCAGGCGTTATAAGAAGGTTTACTACTTTCCTAAATAATATCTTTGTTGTTAGCTCATTGATTCAAAATTTCTTGACATATTTGACACTAGTTTGGCATCTTAATCTCACTGCTTCCATAAGTATAATTTCTGTTTTGGGCTCATTGTAGAGGTGATTGTTCACATTATTCATTTCAGTAAGGTTTAGTGGTATTAGAATTAGAATTTGAATATTTGCTTGAGATCACACACATATGCTTGTTGGTTTAAAGAGCATTTAATCTCATATATTTGGTCTAGCAAGTAACTCTAAGAATTTGATGGAATTTGTCGTTCTCAAGTATTCTCGTTTCCCTGATTAATGAATGGTAATTGCGCTGAAGGCTAATTCTCTTTGAGCGAAGTGGCATTGAAAGCAATTGCATGTCATTGAGTAATTTGTGTTTTCAGATAATTGAATGATTTGAGATATAATTGTGCATTCCTTGGATAATTATCGTTGACATTTTTTGAGATTGGATAAGCAGTCCATTATGGATTTGTGGTAAATTGTGTATCTTTTAGTTCTCAAATTGAGTATTTTCATTTCATATTGTGAGCATTCTGCATAATTGAGCTTATCTATCGAATTTCTTGGATAAAGTACTTAGCGTATAACTCAGATTAAATCGTAATCTAAGTGCTTCGAGGTTCATGCTTCATCAATCATCCGCTAATCTCATCTTGCATTTGCATCTTAAGTTAGTCTTGCATTTAATAATCGACCTTCAAGTATAAGCTTGGTTGATAGAGAGATAGGAACACCTTTGCGTCTTCTCTTGAGAAGTCTACCCTTTTTAATATCTAAAATGGTGACCTTGCAGTTGTCGAAGCCACAACCTCTGCAGCGCCGGAGGCACCGGGTATGTTAGATTTCAAGGAGAGAGACTGTTAATCACACCCTCATGTGCTTCACATTGACTTCTCTCTGCCATTTGCTCCTTAGGTCATCCGCAAGTTCTAGAAGAAGGCTCATTAGGTCCTCCTCAAGTCCTAGAAGAAGGAGAAAGTCAAGCGAAGGTCTGAAGATCCCTTGGAAGGCTAGAATGATCTCACATGTGTCGTAGCAACTACTTCTGGGAGGGCCGAAAATTTCAGACCTGAAGTAGAGGCTGAAAAACTGTAGCTAGAAGTTGAAGTTGTGCTACTGGAAGAGATTTGACTGGGTTTGACTTGGACAAAAGAAGCACATCATTTGTAAGGTTGGACTGGGTCTTTGAAAGGTATTGGTCTTGGTGTAGAGGTCTTCGAATTCGTCAATTGAAGAATCTATAAGAAGAGAAGAGATTTACAGGTTTTCCTTTGAATTTGGAGAGATTTTGGCCCTGGCATGCAACGTATATATTGTGTTCTTGTGTGCTATTGTTCTTGTTTTGGTAGTTGTTTGATGATAAAAACAAACATAATTTTAAGAGAAGAAGCTAATAAGTAAGAAAAAGTAAAAAGATGTCACAAGCAGTTATCAAGTAAAGAGAAATCATCCTAACTACTGCCCTATAGATCTCTCAACAAGAAGCTGCCTCTCCAAGGTTGTGTTTCCTCGATCAACACATAAAGTGATGCCACCTGCTTTTTAACCAGCTCTGAGTGATCAGGAAAGGGTCTCCTCTGGCAGAAAATTTGATCTCAACAGTGTTTTGCAGTGCTGATCTCTTTCAACAATTAAATCTGATTAGAGATCTGACTGATCTCTCCTCCAAGTAGCTATGGTGGATGATCGTCCACTGTATCCAGCTTTCTTCCAAGGGTTCTCATCCAAGGAAGAGATGAGATGCTGAGCTGTTCGATCCAATCTCCAAAAAGAAAAATGCATAATGTTGAGAAGGAAATCGATTTCCTCTCTTTTAATTTCTCCTTTTTCAATTTCTGCCCTTTTTTACAATTTGAATTTCTTTTTCTCTTTTTATTGTTTTAATTTCCTTTTAATGTGTTTTCCCCTCACTCTATTATTGTCACTTTATAAAGTTGATGTTTATTTATTAAGTTACCCCGTTTATTAATTCCTCCATTGAGACTCTAGCCCATCAGAGTCGAAAATGAGCTTGTGAGCCATCCCTTTGCTGATCATTCAAGAAGGGACATTATATTCCTGCCAATTATATTGATTGTCTCTTCCTTTACCAAAAAGGAAAAATTTAAAACCATATTTTTCTTTTACCATTAGATGTCACTTTTAACATTTCTAAATAGACAAAATACGATAGTAGTTCAATAAAACATGAGAAAAAGAACTATTAATTTCGCAGTCTCAAATTGATAACCCTCAGAAAAGCAGGTTCATTCAATATTAAGGTAATGCATAATTGACTAGTTCTTGGGGGTTTGATCCAACGGTAACCGGTGCTAATAATGATGCTGATAAATGAAAATTTTCAACCAGGAAAAAACAGAGTACGTCCTTCAAGCAAGAATTTTTATATTTATTTTCATGGTAACAGTGTTATGAAAATGGTACTTTTTGCATAATGACAAAATTTTAGCATTCATTTCTATCTCTTGTTTGTTTTTATGTTGTGCAGTGGCCTTTTGACTATAGTGTAGTATATGTTCAAACTATGACTCTAGTTTCTAGTGCTCTGAAAGCATCTTTCAAAACTTAAAAACCAATGCAATTACTCCATTCTTATTTGATGTGATTCCAACTCAACTACAGTGTCGTGTTGCTTGATCTGGTCTCTTAATTGGCACAAACTTGTTTAATTTATGTGTTATATTTGGTTTCATCTAAATGAGATCTCAATGTCATTGGTGACTGATCTATCCTCGTTATACAGGTCTGGAATCCTTAATTTAAACAGTTTAAAAGTGACTCATATGCATTGCCCTGCTCCACCATGGATGTAAGTGAGTGAGCTATAATGTTAGATGAGCTAAAATTTTCCCCTTTACAATGGCTTGGCTTTCCCTATTTTAAATATTGACTTTGGGATTTTTTACTGTTGACCTTCAAATCAGAAAAGAGGATTCTTCAACAGCAGCTGTTTACTACCACAAGAGGAAACCTGCATGGCTACATACAGATTCGGTATGATTCTGCAGTGCTTCTGCAAGTTGTATTGTTGACACGTATTCTACTTGTATATTACTGTCTTTTCATGTATCTTTTGTGATTGGACAAACACAAAGATGAGCTCCTTTAGAAATTTGATTTTAAACGTATAATAGGTAACATATGATACTGTATATTAGTTCTGTCTTTGGAATTTTGATTGATTTTGGATCTTTCCCAGTTGGGACAGCTTGTGAGGACAACTTAGTTGACTAAAATATGTTAATGTTTCACTTCTGCTTGCAATCATTTTTAACAAAAGGCATTTTTACTATAACAGTAAAATAATACACGACCAGATTTGTTGAAGCTAAGTTTAAATTTTGTATATATGTAATCCCTTGTGCCAGTTAATGGTTATCTCAGCATCCTGTGCTTGCTTGACATTGTCAGACATTGCAAGTCCCTGCACTTGTCTAGAATCTAACTTGCACCCATGCTAAATGAGATTTAGTGCATATGCTTGTGATTTCTTCTTCAAATTGCACTTATTGAGATCCATAGGAGAGAAAATGATTGAATGGAATCAGTAGGAAACCATAAAACCTGCAATAACTGAAGAAAATAACAACAGTAGTGTGAAATTTCCTCTGAATTGCAGTAACTGGAATTTACTCTTCTAACTGGTTAACAGTTTTGGTAAGTTTAAATAACAATGGTATGTTCTATGCTTGCAACAATTACTTCAATGTCTTTTTATTAGCCCAATGATAATTTCCACTTAATTTCCAATAGAAATCACATAAACCATTAATCACATTGACAGTAACTGTAAATAGAACATAAACAATAAAATGCAGAAGACAAGCCAAAACAAGAGAACACTAGTGTTTGGCTCAAGCTAGGGAAAACCCTTGATCAATTCTTCTTATTATAAATATGAAATGTTCAGCATAAATATGAAAACGGCCCTGTAAAATCTGTGACTCTGCTCTCAGTCAACAGCACTCAAATCAGCCCTAACCAGAAAGTCAACAGCAGTCAAAGTCTGGTCAAACTTCTCCAAAACAGTTCATTCAAAGAAGAGAGGAACTTGGCCTCTCTTGCCTGTCAAATTCAACCCAAAACAATCAACAAATCTGCAGTCAAAGTTGGTCAACCTGAAGTCCACACTGCGGTCATTGCAGTTCAAGGTGCCCAGAAATCCTCAGTTTCTGTGTCAAATAGTATGACCTGCCCAAACAGAAATATTCCCAAAAGATTGAATTGAAATTTTGTGAAGAGAGTCAAAGTCAGCGCTGGTAAAAGTTGCAGACACCTTCAGATTTTCGGCCTCCTGAAATTCGATCTCCTTTCTGCCACACGTGAAAAGAACAACTGCCCAATGAGGTGTACAAACCAATTAGATGAGGAGAGAAAAGAATGTGTTGTGAGATGATGATGCCAAATGAGGGCGGAGGTCTCTTTTATTTATATGAATCGTTGAGGGTCAAAAGACATGTTTGTTGGCTTTTATGAGCCTACATGATGATGTGGCCAACCTTGACAATTTGCATGTGTGGGCTATGAAAATTCCAATCCCAGAATCCTATGGCAGCCACTGATGTTATTTCTCCTAATTGTTAATTAATTAACAATTTATTTGCTACGACAAATATCGAAATAAATACACTGCAACCTTCACAAACAAAATACCATGGAAAAATAATGTGCTGGGAACTAAGAAATGTTAGCACACACACATAAAATATGAGGAAATTATTTTTGGACAAAAGTCTCCAGAAAAACCCAACATGGGAAAACTGATGCAGCAGTGAAGGTTTTTATTATTTTGCTGCAGTGAAAATCCAAGTACATCTATGGATGCCCAACTGGCAATCCAAATAGCAAGAATATTTGGGCAAAATTATTGAAGGGAATTTACCCTTCCTCCAAAAGAAATCCTGTCACAACTTGCCTACAGAAAACTCAGCCTCCTGAAGCTTCTGCGTCACCCTCTGCGTTACTATGTGCAGTCTACTTGACGTCAAGCCTCCAACCAGTCTCTGATGAAATTGTTCTGCTGCTAAGAAATTTGTCTCTCTAGCTCTTTAGAACCTTTGCCCGACCTCTAGATCTGAGAATGATCTTCTCTCCAGTAAATCGAACTGCCCTCTCTGAAGCTACTACGCAGAACTCTGTGCTGCCTCTCTGGTATAATTCGGCCCTTTTGTTGCCGCATCTTTGGATCTGGAAACCTTCCTCCGGATCACTGCCCCTGCCGCTCACTCATTGCTTCGATCTTTAGCTCTCTCTCTCAACTGACTGCTGCTACTCTGGAAATCGATCTGCCAAGAAATCGAATTGCTCAAGTGTACTCTCCATCACCACAGTGACCTCCTCTTATAATTCTCTGTTGGAGCACCAACGACGAAGATGAAAACATAATCGATGGCTAGGATCATCTTTGGATCAATCCGTGTGAGTTTTTAGGTATTTCTCGCCTTGACTTATTTAATATTGATTAATCAACCATATTCCCTAAGTTTAGACTTAGGAAATATTTAAAAATTGGTTAATAATCTAATTAACTCATCTCTAGGTAGAATTTCCAGAAACAATTTATGGGTTTTGGAGATCTCATGTATTCTAACCTCTCCAACGACTTTTGTGGCTAGAACATATTTGATGCTACAAAAACAAACATTCCCTCTTAGCGAGGAATGTGTTCTAGTGCCGCACATCCTACCACCTCTGCCTCTGCGTCCTCCTGTTTGTTGATTTGGGGTAGCATCAGATGTGCTCTAGCCACGAAATTTCGTGGAAAGGCTGGGGAACATGAGATCTCCAATACTCAAAAAGGGTTTGTGCAGATTCTAAACAGTTAAGGAGATATTAAAATAATTAATATTTTTAATGGAGTCCCTAAGTCTAAACTTAAGGAAAATAAAATATTGATGTGGATTAATCTGAAAATGTGTTAGAATAGTCCAAAAGACATGGATCAAGCCATATCTAATCTTAGCCATTGATTAGAAACTTAATCTCGATTGTTGATATGTCAACAAGAAAAGTATAAGAGGAGGCTTGAGGGTCACTTGGAGAATACACTAGAGGGATTAGTCATTTTGTTTGCTAGAGTGGGGTTTGCTAAGAGAGATAGAATTAGTGATCGGGAGTTGTAGCTGAGTGGCATTGAGTACAGAGAGACAAATAGGCAGAGAAAGTGTCGGGAGAGCAACGTAGAAGCCGGGGAGAGTGAAGCAGAGCCAGCCAGGGCTCACGCAGGACCACACAGAGACAGCCAGGAGCTGCGTAGAGCCTCAAAGAGGCCAGCGTTGCTGACCCAGAGGGCCAGAAGGCTGACGCAGGGCCTCCTAAGGCTGACTTAGACCCATCCGGGGTGACGCAGGGCCAGCGTTGGGCAGAGAGGGGCTGAGGCTGTCCAAAAAAGGTTGATGTTGGGGTTTTTGGGGCAGATTGGTGCTGAGGAGCTGCCGGAAGGATTATCCGAGGTTTCAGCCAGGGGATTTGTCTCAAACTGAGAGGTATTACTTCCAAGGAAATTCTCTGTTAGGCAGGCCAATTTTGGCACTCAAATTGTACTCTGATATTGCTTAATAAGAAAACCCTCAGATAGCTGCATCGGTTTTCCCACAATGGGTTTTTCCGATGACATTGGTCCAAAAATAATGGTGTCATATGGTGTGATTGTTTTTGTTTCCTTCAGTTGTTGATCTGTAATATGTTGAGCATGCACTAGTGTTTATTTTCAATAGTTACATTGTAAATAACTTGTTAAGTAACATAGCAAGTAGGTAGGAATAAATCAGATAAAGTGCATGGAGGGTTTCTAATTAAGTAGACTTAGAAACTTCAACATGGTATTAGAGCGTTATTGCAGATCATAGGAGGACTGAGGACATTAGTCGAGCGGAGGAATAGCAGTAGAAAATAGTTGTCCTAAGGTGACAGAAGATGTTTCTAGCAGAGCATCAACAAGGGAAGGGTGACACAATGCATGCGTCATCAAGGGTGAGTTGGGAAGAGGCAACGCAGAGGCTAAAGAAGGCAAAGGGAGCCTCACATAGAGCTACACAGAAGTTGGGAGGGTTGACGCAGTTGGCTAAGGAGGTACTGGGCTAGGGGCTCTCACCTTCAGGGTACTGGGCTTTAGAAGGCTGTGGGAATACTGCAGAGTGGAGTTGTTGAGGTACTATGGTCAAAATAGTACCTGACAGAGCAAGGCCAAGAGGAGGAAGTTGCTACCGAGGGTTTCTAGCCGAGGAACCCGAATCGGTCATGCAGTTGCACAAGACTATCAGAGTAGGGGGCATCTCGACAATGGTGGAAGGATTTCCTGGAGAGAAATCGGGACTCAGAGGGAGGCCAAAAGAGAACTTCTAGACGGGAAGTAGAGACTCAGAGGAGTCGAACAGAAAACTTCTAAGAGGGAAGTAAAAGAGTATCATGGCACTACAAAAAGTAAGGGACCAGGATAGACTAGATGGAGCATCGAACTTCGCAGTCTAGAAGGCCAGAATGTTATTCGTACTTGATAGAAATCGTATCAAGAACTTCGCCTTAAAGGTTATAGCTATTCGAGTCGACCCCAATGATAATGACAAGTACGAGCAGGCAATGGCGAGGGCCAAGAACATCATCCCTGACAGGGTCAAGGACCATGTAGTACCACACATTGCTGAGAAGGAAACAACATATGAGATGTGGGAGGCCCTCAAGAAATTGTACCATCATACTTCTATGCAGAGAAGAATGTTACTTGAGAATCAGTTGAGGTCGTATCAGATGAAGAAGGGAGAACCGATTGACACCTTCCTCGGAGGACTAAACGAGATCTGAGATTAGTTGACTGCTATAAAAGCCACGTCGAATCAGGAATTGATGGTGAGAACGACCCTGAATGCAGTCTCAGAAGATTGTGATGTATTTGTCCAGAGTATATTGGGCAGAGGGACACTTCCACCGTGGGATGAAATGTGGGCTGCTCTTTGCCAAGAAGAGATCAGACGACAGTCGAAGATGGGTAGCAGCAGCAAGGGGATCAAAGTCAAGTAGGAGGAGGAAGATGTTGCCCTAGCATCTGAGGGAAAGCAGGAAAAGCAGAAGAAGAAGGATCTATCCAAGATCAAGTGCCTCCACTGTGGGGAGTTGGGCCATTATGTGACCCAATGTCCAAGGAAGAAGAGTAAGGGAGAGTCTTCCAAGACGAAGGCAGCTCCAGCAAGGGCAAAGAAGGAAGTGTTGACAGACGATGACTGTGCCATGAGTGCACATGCACCACTTGAGAAGAAGTGGGGAGACATCGAGCTGTAGTCAGGCGGACTACAAGCGATGAGGGGCAGGATCCTCGAGGTACCCAGCCTCTTGGATTTGACCTTGCTACGGGAGCCCCGAAGAGGAGTAGCAGCACTGGTTGAGTCGGGTAGAGATGGATGCAGATGGAGCGACAAAGAGAGCTACAGTGCAGGAGTCTCGAGACAGCGCGAGGCTAGCAGGCTGCAGCAGTGCCAGAGGCACAAGAGTGTTACATCAATGCAGGATGGCACAGAGAGGTGTGCAACGGTGCGAGATGCAGGGAGTTGTTGCAGCAGCGCAGAGGTCAGAGAGGGAGCACTTGTCAGTGCCAGAGGGAGCTTCAGAATCAATGGGTGTATCTAGCCCAACAGAGAGGTCAGATTGGGAGATCAATTACTTACTTCTCAATAATTGATCTGCAGTGCAGCAGTGGGCAACACGATGCAACATGATGAGAGGAGGTGCAATGCGGATGCAATGCTAGGAGGAAGGACCAGCAGCAACACGGATGCGGAGGGAACTATCTTACAGATGCAGCAGTGCAGAGGAGATGGGTAGCAGTACAGGATACAACAGTGTAGAGGATGGTGGGAAGCAGGCCTAGCATGAGCACAGGGACCAATGGCGGATAATCAGAGTAATACTCGGTAAGGAGTATTACTAGAGCACAGTCCTTGCTAAGAGGGAGTGTTGATTTGGGGTAGCACCGAATGTGCTTTAGCCACGAAATTCGGTGGAGAGGTTGGGTCACATGAGATCTCCAATACCCAGAAAGGGTTTAGGCAGATTCTAAATAGTTCAGGAGATATTAAAATAATTAATATTTTTAATGGAGTCCCTATGTCTAAACTTAGGGAAAATAAAATATTAATGTGGATTAATATGAAACTGTGTTAGAATGGTCCAAAAGACATGGATCGAGCCAGATCTAATCTTAGCCGTTGATTAGGGACTTAATCTCGACCATTGATATGTCAACAAGAAAAGTATAAGAGGGGGCTTGAGGGCACTTCGAGCAAGGTTTGCTAAGAGAAATAGAATTAGTGATTAGGAGTTGCAGCTGAGGGGCATTGAGTACAGAGAGAGAAAGATAGCGTCGGGAGAGCAGCGCAGTAGCCGGGGAGAGTGACGCAGAGCTAGCCAGGGCTCATGCAGGGCCACACAGAGGCAGCGGGGAGCTACGCAGAGACTCAGAGAGACTAGCGTTGTTGATGCAGAGGGCCAGACGGTTGACGCATGGCCTCCTAAGGCTGACGCAAACCCATCCGGGGTAGCGTAGGCAAAGAGGGGCTAATGTAGTCCAGAGAAGGATGACATTGGTGGTTCTGGGGTAGATTGGTGCTTAAGAGCTGCCAGAAGGACTATCCGGGGTTTCAGCCAGGAGATTTGTCTCAAACCGAGAGGTATTACTGCCAAGGAAATTCTCTGTTGGGTAGGCCAGTTTTGGCGCCCAAATTGTACTTTGATATTGCTTAATAAGAAAACCCTCAGATAGTTGCATCAGTTTTCCCACATTGGATTTTTTCGGGGACATTGGTCCAAAAATAATGGTGTCATATGGTGTAATTGTTTCTATTTCCTTCAGTTGTTGATCTGTAATATGTTGAGCATGCACTAGTGTTTATTTTCAGTATTTACATTGTAAATAACTTGTTAAGTAACATAAGAAGTAGGTAGGAATAAATCAGATAAAGTGCATGGAGGGTTTCTAACTAAGTAGACTTAGAAACTTAAACACTGTCATGTTGCTTGTCTGGCTGCTGATGCCCACCAAGCACTGCACAACTCTGATATATGCTGCATTTGTGCTACTGCTGACATTGTCATACTACTGCCAACATTGCATCTACACTGCAACTCCCTCTCATCTGTTGCTGCTGCAACTACAACATCTGCAATTGAAAACCCTCCAAAATATTGAATCAACTCTTATCAGTATAATGCATCTGCCATCTGAGTCTCTGACTACTACTAGTATCTGCACTTTCACTGAAGAATCTGCGCTGCTGCTGACTCTGCACTGTGCCAACTACACTGCTGCCAACTCTGCACTGTGCTTCCCAGCATCTGACTGCTACTAGTCTCTGCAACTGTCACTCTGGTATCTGACTGCATAAACTGTCATTGATCCATCCTGCTACTGAATACTATGGGCCCCCGTAGCAAAGTATTGATCCATTAGGTGGACTCTTCAATGATGCTGCCCATCTGTAGCACTTTGGAGCTACAACACCAAGTCGCCCCACCTCACTCCTGGAGGTCATCGACAAACATAGCAAAGTCTTCCTCCAACCTAGAGGAAAGCCTATTGATACCCGATGAAGCTGGGTGCTGGTCCTGCTTCTTCTCCTTGTCCTTCTTCCTTAGAGGGCACTGGGTACTGTAGTGACCAAGCTCACCACACTTGAAGCACTTGACCTATGATAGTCCTGCTTCTTCTTTCTTTGCTCCTCGTGTTCCTAACTGGGACCCTTAGATGCGAGGGCCACATTAGACTCCTCCTTCACCTGCTTCTGTCTGTTGCTGCTACCATTGATGCAGCTCTTTAGAAGAGCTTGCCTCAGTTCCTCCTGCTGCAAGTCAACCCACATCTTTTCCCACTCTGGTAACTTGTCTCTCCCCAATATGCTTTGGACAAAGACTTGCAAGTCCTCAAAGACACTGTTGAGTGCCAATCTCACTAGCTCTGTGGGTTGAGGCACTGCCCCAACAATTGGCAACTAGTCTTGGACCTCCTAAATCCTAGTGAGGAAGGGGTCTATGCCTTCTCCTTTCTGCATTTGGATGAGCCTTAACTTCTCCTCAAGGTACATCTTCTACTGCTCGGAAGTACCTTGGTATAACATTGTGAGAGCATCCCACATCTGTTTGGAAGTATCTTTGCCAGCTATATGCGAGACTATATGATCCTGGACTCCGTCTAGGATCTACTGCTTCACTCTTGCCATCTCCTTTCCGTACTCTTTTTAGCTGATCGACATCATGAGGAACTACCACCATTGCATCAATATAGGCTTTCAGGCCATATTCATTTAGAAGGAAGGACATCCTTCCAGATGATGTAGATGGAAGCTCCATCCAACCTGTCCTGATCACGAAGCCCAACAGTGGCCATCTCACCGAACTCTCGAAAAATTCCTCTTTCCTTCTGCTCTGTTGCTGCTCTGCTATTGACACTCCCCTGTGGAGTGAGAAGATGTGCTCACAACTACTATCGATCTGCAGGGAAAATCCGACTTCTTGAGACTAGAAGTTCCTTGAGGAAAATTTTCCCTCTGTGTGCGCTCTTCTATCTTCCACCTCGATGTTGGCTCCGCTGTAGCAAACAATTGCAAAAACCATTGCGTCTAGCTAGAGATTTGCTCAACAAAAAATCTGAGCTGCTCCTTCTGCTTGTGGAATCACTCGATTTGGAACGATCGAATTTTTTTCTGCCCCTCTCAGAAAAGTCAGTCTTCCTCAAGCAACTCAGGCTCTCTAGCAAAAGATTGTCCTGCCCTTGGGAATTTCGGCCTGCTGCCCACACGGTGCAGCGAAATTCCTTCTTTTCGCCTCTGAGCTCCTAGCTGATCAATTGCACTCTGATACCATGTGAAAATTCCAATCCCAAAATCCTATTGCAACAACTGATATTATTTCTCTGAATTGTTAATTAATTAACAATTTATCTGCTACGACAAATATCGAAATAAATACACTACAAGCTTCACAAGTAAAATACCGCGGAAAAATAATTCGCTGGAAACTGAGAAATGTGAGCACACACATAAAATATGAGACAATTACTTTTAGACAAAAGTCCCCAGAAAAACCCAACTTGGGAAAATCGGTGCAACAGTGAGGGTTTGTATTATTCTGCAGCAGCGAAAATCTAAATACATCTATGGATGCCCAACTGACAATCCAAACATTATGAATATTTGGGCAAAATTATTGAAGGGAATTTACGCTTCCTCCACAAGCAATCCCGACACAACTTGCCGACAAAATACTTGGCCTCTCGAAGATTCTGCGTCACCCTCTGCATAGTCTGCTTGACATCAAGCCTCCAACTAGTTTTTGATGAAGTTGTTCTGGCTTTCGCTGCTGATAGATTCGTCTCTTCGACCCTCTAGAACCTCTTCCCGACCTTTGAGTAGAGAACGATTTTCTCTCCAACAAATCGAACTGCCCTCTCTGAAGCTACTACGTAGAGCTCTGCATTGCCTCTCTGGGACAACTCAGCCCTCTTGCTGTGCTTCTCTATATTTGGAAAACTCCCTCCGGATCACTGTCCCTGCTCCTCACTCAGTGCTTCAATCTCTAGCTCTCTTTGGCAACAGACTGTTGCTACTTTGGAAATCGATCTGCCAAGAAATTGAATTGCTCAAGTGTCCTCTCCATCACCACATCGACTTCCTCTTATATTCTGTTGGAGCACCAACGACCAAGATTAAAATATAATCGATGGCTAGGATCATCTCTGGATCGATCCATGAGAGTTTCTAGATAATTCTTACCCTGACTTAATTAATACTTATTAATTAACCATATTCCCTAGGTTTAGACTTAGGAAATATTTAAAAATTGGTTAATAATCTAATTAAGTCATCTCTAGATGGAATTTCCAGAACAATTTCCTGGTTTTGGAGATTTTGTGTATTCTAGCCTTTCCACCAAGTTCCGTGGCTAGAAGACATCCGATGCTACAAAAACTAACATCTTCACTTCAAAACATATTTCCCCTTGTCCAAATTTAGTGATTTTTAGGTCGATTTTGGTCCTCATGAAAAGAGGAATTCATTGCAGTAATTATCTCTATCAAATGAGTTATTCAAAGTGGAATTTTTCCCTAGTTGCCAATTTCAACACTCCCTCTCAACTAGGGTGAATTCCACCTACCAATATTTGACCATCGATCATGATGGCATCTTGTCATCATGTATCATCTGTGCATCTTGTCTCAACTTTGTTGAACATTGATATAGATTTTAAGAAGAATCGATCGAGAATGAGTCGCAAGACCTTACCACTCTCCACTAACAAAAGTCAGTCCACACAACCAGGGGTAAAACCCCAATCAAACTTGATCCCTAGTGATCAAGTTTTTGAACATTATGCATCCTAGATATAGGGAGTACGACAGTACACGATGTGTCCATCTGTAGTGCTATGGTCCCTGTCCTCTTTCCCCAACTCATTGGTCATATGAGAGGTACTTCGCAACAGTCCCAGACTACACGAGTAGAATGTATGCTGAGGCATCCGCAGGAGAAGGTGAACCACTCATCCTGCTCATATGCCATAGGAGAAGGTGAACCACTCATCCTATTTATACATCATCAGCTATAGGGGAAGTCAACTCCCTCTTGCATTGATAAATGAGAGTGTCTGTAATGGTCAGGAAAGAGATCATCAACATAAAGGGCCAAAATAAGAGGCATGTCCATTTCAACCTTGAAGTATAAGTTTGGTAAATCCCAGCTTCATAAGATAACTGCTAATCCTTTCGTACCAAACCCTAGGGGCTTGCTTCAACCCATAGAGGGCTTTCTTTAGTCGACAGACATGTCTCCTTCTATCTTGTACGTCAAACCCTTGAGGTTGTTCCAAATAGACTTCCTCTTTAAGGGAGCCATGCAAGAAAGCAGTCTTGACGTCGATTTGATGTAGGCTCTGTTACCCACCATTGGTGGGTATTATGTATAGGAGAATTTTTTCTCCTAGATGGTCCTCAACTAATAGCCAACGACCCCTTGCAGCCACTAAATAGCTCGATGTGCCATTATTTGTGTCACCTGAGCCAACCATGTGGTTCCTCGCCCACTTGTTATGATTTTATGTTTGAAGGTGCACCTCTTGACCCCAAAGGTATAACTTTTCATTGATATAATTGAGTAATTTTCCTTACTTATCATGGACAGTCTTGAGCATAGATTGGTGGGAGGATTCGGCAGAAACAGGGGGCTAGGTCTATACTCTTATCTCTTCTACCCGATTTGGGTGGTTAGTCTTGTATCCTAGTCCCATGGGATCTCCTTTACTGGCCACTAGCTTTAGGGTTGGCACTACATGGGAAATCCCGATATTGGTTGTGTGGTCCCGCTTCCCGACACCATATACATCGTGTCCTTCCGCTCATTATAACTGCATTCATCATTTTTCTCATTCGAGTCCACATGTGTCCACTGGGTCCACATGGGATTAGCCTCCCCCTCCTCTTGCCCACACTTTGGTCAGGCCTAGAACGATACCTCAGAAGTTGATCTGTTAAAGAAAGGAAAAAGCATAATTTGGCCACTTTCAATAGGAAATGTACCACAAAATGAAAAAGATGGTCGGGACATACAAATTTAGCATGTGGGCAAAAGCCAAACATGAGCTCTACCCCTTACTTATGACCATCACCCTGGTTCCTGTGGGCCCTATTGACCCTGCCGCCTACCCCTACCTACAAGTCAGTGAGAAGAGCCTTCAACCCCACAAGGTGTGGTTGGTGGCAGAGAACTAAGAGAAGGGGTTGTCAAACTAATCTCGACTCTCTCAGTTTGAGCTATCTCCGAGGTTAGCTAAGGGGGGTGGTCCCTAATGAAAAGTTAAGTTAAAAAATGTGAGATTCTAGGAAAATTGTTAGAGTTAAATAGATTATTTCTTTCAGATTTATAAGCAAAACTGATATGAGCAATAACCATAAATACATAAGATAAGCATGAAATACATATACAACCATTGCCTTCAAAGTATTGCTCTTTAAGAAATGAAATTGTATTTGCTTAGAATGAAGTGAAATGCTTTCAAATGGAGAGCCAAAATAATCCTGAAAGTGAAACAGTAAATTGTTAGCACAAGATATTGTAAATGCTTTCAAGATGAATAAGTCTACAAATCAAAGTATGGAAACTATCTTGCTCAAAAGGATACAAAAATAATTCAAATGTTAGACCAAGATGACAACATGCAATTAAGTTTGCAACCCAAAATAATAGTACTTGAAAGTGAAATCAACTATTTATGACAATAATTAAACCACAAGAGTCAATTTCCAAGTACAAGAAAAATTAAACTTGTTGCAAAATTAAAAGGAATTATAATGCTTGCATCCAAAGTGCCTCTTGAAATAAGATTTGCATGTGAGACTTTAAACCATCAAGATAGCAAGAAATTTAAGAACTTTGCAAACAAAGCAAATATGATGGAAATACGATGGAATAAGTTCTTGGTTTATTTTATTAATTAGTGCTAAGGCAAAGTTACAATTGAACTCTAGCCCTCAGACCTCATCCTCGCCCAAATGTTTGGATCTCACAATGAGGAGTCAATAGAGGTAGAGGGTCCCTAAAAGTCTATTCAACCAACTTAAGTTGGAGGTAAGTTTTAATGAGGCTTGGGGCCTTCCTATACTAAAATGCATAGATGAAGTGCAAATTGTATTAATTCCCCAAATTAAACTAATGCTTCATGCAAATGCTTCAAAGAGAAATAGTTTGCAAAACTTGACAGCATATGCATGTGGGAATTTAAATACAAGATTAGTAAAAATTTGCATGTGGAGTGAAATGTATTGATTTTAAGCATGCACAATATGAAATTAAAAGCTAGAAAGCTAAGAAAAAACTAAAAGCAAGATTAGGCCACCCATAAGAATCCCTCCTCTAAATGAGAAAGGGGGATGCCATGGGAAAAATCCCAAGCTCCATCCAACATTTTTTTTATCTTTTATTAGCGCTTAAAGTGGGTGAAGATGCCTCTAAGAGGGAAACCCACAATACGAGAGAAATCTTTACAAAGATGAGACTCTAACAAAACTAGACTCTGTCCCCAAAAATATAACAACAAACTTGAAGATGGAAAAAACTCTCCAAAAGAGATTCACAAGGCTCAAAAGGCCCACAACCTAGATGAGTTTGCAACTTTCTCCCAAGTTCTTATGGCCTCCCTCGAAATCAGTCTTTGGATAACATGAGGGGGTCCTGCCTACACACGAGTTAGTAGTTTTCCAAAGCTTCTCCTCAAGCTCCTTGTTGCCCAATGCTCAAGCCTATGGGCTGCAAAACACAAAAAATACTAATAGTTAGTGTGAAATTAGGAAAAAGAAACGAAAACTAAACTTAGAATTTAATTTACAAAGTACTAGCTCAAGAAATGGGAGTGAACCCCCATACTTGCCTATCTTTAGAAATGACTCTTGAATAGGAGATATAAATTTGAAAGAACTAGAACCAAAGAAGTATTTTGAATTTTAAATGGATGATCAAGTAGCTATAGACTAAGAAAACTCTCTTTTGCTCTTCGTTGGATGGAAAATTTGGAGCAAAAAAATGGTTGAGTCTTGGATCGCTGTGACTCTAGGAATGAATTGATCTAATTGAGATTTCTCCGACTTTTAGATGGATTCCTACACAATACAAAAAATCTTTCCTACACAGTTGAACACATATTAGTTTGCACAAGATTAGAGCAATACAATGAATAAGATAAACCAAACATTACTCTTAAAATGAATTGGCAAGCTTATCCCTAGAATACTACTCTAAATTAATGATATGTGCAAGATAGCTTGAACACATCAATCCAAGCAAGATGGCAAGCATAAACTAATATTAATTCAACATGCGAAAGAATTTAAACACAATAGCAGTAGTATGAAAGCACATCACCTCATAATGCCAAGAGAACACCAACCAGATAACCCCAAAGTTTTGATTATATTAAGAAACTATGCAAGTACAAAGTTTCCTCAAGCCCAATAGCTTATTACATGATACAATATAAGAGCCCATGGCCATATTATATAGAGAGGTGGGATCAAATCCCAATGAAGAATGACAATGACAAATGGCATTGGAGTTAATCTCAATGTAGAAGTGATTAAACAAGTGTCATGAGGTGACAATCCCAAAGAGAAATTCGAATTTGTTGAATGAAGCTCCAATGCCAAGTGTAAAAATCAAATTCTGGCAAGTGGACATCATTTTCTTCTTCCCTTATGTGCCAAATTCAAATTTTATGATAGAATGACAAATGTATATGGGTGGTAACACATGTGGGGACAATTTCCCACAAAAATATCCACCAAATATTCTCTCAAATCCTTCCAAATGTGCATTAACTTCACAAATTCGAATTTTCAAGCAGCTTTCTCGTTTAATGCAAAAAATTCGATTTTATTTGAGCACATGTCCTTTCCTTGGTTTTAGGAGTCCACATCACCTTGGGACTTCACTCTAACTCCCCCATAATATTCCACCTCATTTCCATAACATTTAGCATGTGTGGATATTTATTTTTCTCTATTTATTTAATTTCTAGCTTAATTAATTTCACATTAAACCTAGGAAAAGTGGGTTTTGAGGGTTCAAAACACATTTTTAACCCATCAAAGTGTATCATAGTAGAAAGTTGAGGGTGATAGATGCAAATTTCATCACTCATACCTCATACAACTTGTCTAGACATCACTTATTACATTGCAAATACAATTTTATTAGCAATTTCTGTAGTGTGGAAAATCTAAAAATATTAAAAAATGACTACCTAGGACTAACCAAATTCCATGAAATTTTTTGTGTGATTTAGTATGGTAATATACATCGACTCTAGACACTAAAATGTGTTAGGAGCTCAACCTTCAAACCGTCACCCCGACTTTGGGGTAAAAAGTGAGTGAAAAAACCAGAAAATTATTTGGTTCTGAAAAAGAAGGGATAATTACCCAGGTAAAAAAAACACTCTAAGGTGTACTCGTTTGCTGATTGAGTCCCAACATCTTAAGCCTGTTACAAACTCAAAAAGTCATCATTACTAGTATCACTTATTACAATTCCCCGCATGGTGTGGAATTTGGGTACAAGAAAGATGATGAGAAGATAGAAGTAGAGTTAAAAAACTCTGTTGAATGATGATATTTGATGGTACAAGTGTCCTCTAGATCATCCTTGGGCATGAAGTCTTCATATAATCATTAGGTGCCACTCTAGTGGTCAACAAGCCCTAGATGAGCCCCCTCCACATTAAGGGACCCATGATTGTCGCAATCCTTGGTGGGCAATCAAATGCCCCACCTTAAGGGGGTGTTCACTGCTATATACTACACATTAGGCTCTCATCACATGGAGCCCCGAGCAATTATGAAGAAAAATCAATCGAAGACAAAAGACATATGAAGAAAGGTGGAAAAACAAAGGCCAGGGTAACTCATGTACCACAATTTTCTCCCTTTTGCACTCATGTAACCTAGTGTGGGCTTCCCTCATTATAACTACCCTTGCCCCATAACATGTGGCTTGGATCCTTCCCTTAATCCTCGTTCTGTTCCATCACTATATCACTTGCCACCTACCACCCGATGGATGTACTATGGACATGTCACCCCCTTTAAAGGTTGAAACCACATAATAGGGTCCTTGGTTAACCCCCTTATTGAGCTTGGAGACACTAGTGTATGCCAAAGCCCACTATGGAAGGGCATGCCACCATGAAGTGCCCCATTGATTCCATGATTTATAAGCTCTTTTACTTGATTATCCTAATGATTTGTTGTATTGGAGGGCAAGGAGACGCATTGGATCTTATGTAGGATTGCAGGTGGGTCTCCATTTTGGGCTTGGTCTCTCTATACAGGGTCGTAGCCCTCTAGAGTGTTGAAAAATCTACATGGCAATGATTAGAGTGATTTCACTTTCTTTGATAGCTGCTTGTGATGTCTTTTTACTTATCTTACTTATTAGCTTCTTTTCTTATTATTATGTTTGTGTATCATCAAACAACTACCAAAACTAGAAGAACAAGAACACAGAATATAGTTTTCAAGCTAGGGTCAAAACCTCTCCACTTGAGAGGAAAACTCATAAATCTCTTCTCTTTCTTATAGATTCTTCAATTGACGAATTCCAAGACCTTTAGACCAAGACCAATACCCTCCAAGATCAAGTCCAACCTTTCTTGATGATGTGATTTCCTTGTCCAAGCCAAACCTAGTCAAATCTCTTGCCGTAGCACGACTTCGACCTCTAGCTATAGAATTTCAGCATGTACTGGAAACCTGAAATTTTCGGCCCTCCTACAATTGCTACTGCCACAGGTGTGAGCTTCTTTTAGCCTCCCAGAGCTTCCTTAAACCTTCGCTTAGATTTCTCTGATTTCTGAAACTTGTGGATGGTTTCTTGTGACCTTCGCTTTGTTGAAGAAGATGTAACTAGGTTCAATTTTTGTTATGACTTGTAATTATAATGTTATGAAGAAAATTATTATTCCTTGCATCATGGGTTTCATAAGCAAGAAGTAATTACCATAGGTCAAAGGTTTCTTCTTGATGTCTTTAGAATTTTATGTTTCATCATAAGTATTATAAAAGTCATAAGGTCAAAGGTTTACGCTCCAAGAACAAGTGTCACTATCCTCGTGCAAATCGGCTCTACAAAAATACACTGATCTCCTTGATGATATGTCGACCTAGATTCAAGGCACTCCTTTCAGCTCAATGCACCATTGTTGACCCATATATATAAGGAGTGATGTGGAGTTAAATGTAACAAGTGTTCGGATCAATTCATAATACAGTGAGCGAAGATAGGTACACATACATAGTGAGCAGGGGTAGTACCTTGGAAGTTTGCCTACAATATATATACATCGTGTCAAGTTCTCAAAAGTCTATCGAAAGTCTGTATCCATTTACTGTGATAGCTCTCGTAAGTCATCGAAGGACTATGTATATATACACAATGATTGCGTTCGATATAACTCTCGGTGTTGGCCTCTCTTATCACTATTATAACCAACGAAGAGCATGAAGGACTAATAACATAAACGAAGAACTGTGGCAGCCGAGAGAAGGAGTTGAAGATTGTGACTGGACAATGAAGACATAAGAAGGAGTACAGTGATATCAAGTCTATAGACTATGAATTGTAGACCAAACAGAGCAGAGGATAGTGACAAACATCTTGGAGGTAACCTTTTGTCTATATTGTCAAAGGTCTTGGTATTCATCATCCAAATATCTATAAGAAGAGATTCAAGGGTTTTACTCTCAAGAGGAGAGGTTTTGCCCTGGCTTGGAGCGAACATCTTGTGTACTTGTGCTATTGTTGATCTTCTATTTTGATAATTGTTTGATGATTGAAGAACACACTAACATAACAAAGATAATTGAAGAAGACAACACAAATTGTTATCAATAAGTCTGTGAAGAATCACTAAGCCATGAATTGCCCTAGATTCTTCAACATGGTATCAGAGCTATGGTTCATGGAGGGCATGAAGGAGATCAACTATATCATGGAAAAGCTTGTGAAGAAGTGTTCATCTTTAGCTGGCCTAATCAAGCAATGCTTCAAAACAGTGTGGAATAAATTCTTCTCTTCCCAAGATCTCAAAGCTTCAAGAAACGAACGATTGCTCCTAACTCTCTCCAAAACATTGCAAGATGAAAACATATGGGTAATAGACATCAGAGCTTCAAGGCATATGATCGGGTACTACAAGCAACTCAAGACCTTTTCGAAAGGAAAATCCTCCTACTCAGTGGAGCTTGGTGGCAACAAGAGCTATCCCGTGAAAGGAATTGGATCAACATCACTTGCGTTGGAAGGTGGAGGAAACATTCATCTCAACAACATATCATATGTTCCAGGTTTATACAAAAATCTAATTTCAGTTTCATCTCTAGAATAAAATGGAGATAGAGTTTCTTTTATAGATGGTAAAGTAGTGGTTTGGGTGAAAGAATCAAGTATTGGAAAGGCTAGGGTCATTGGAGTTAGAGAAGGCAGACTATACAAACTCTCATCTCCTCAAAGTCAAGCACTTGTCCACATTGAGATAAGCCCATGTGAATTATGGCATAGAAGATTGGGCCATCTCCATTACAAAATTCTACCAACACTAAATTCCATTGTAAATGGGATTCCAAATCTTAAAGAAGAACATGAAGGAATCTGCAAAGGTTGTGCCCTAGGGAAGATTGCAAAGAAACCATTTGTAAATAGTACATCTAGAGCTCAAGAGATTTTAGATCTCATTCGCTCTGATGTATGTGGACCCATGTCCAAATCTGTTGGAGGTCATCTATACTATGTTACATTCATTGATGATCATTCAAGAAAAAATTGGGTTTATCTACTTAAATCCAAGGATGAAATATTCACAAGATTTCAAGAATTCGAGAGAGAGGTAGAGAATCTTACAGACAGAAAGATAAAGATCCTAAGATCAGATAATGGAGGTGAATATATTTCCAAAGAACTCATTGCGTTCTGTAAGGAGGCTGGGATTAAGAGAGAGCTTATTCTTCCTTACAATTCTGAACAAAATGGAGTAGCTAAATGAAAGAATAGAGCTATAGAAGTGTCATGACTATGCTCCATGATCAAGATCTACCTAAATTCTTGCGGGGAGAAGCCATAAAAACTGCAATATATATTCAAAATAGAAGTCCTCATAGGTCACTTGGCAATGTAACTCTAGAAGAAGTCTTCACTGAGAAGAAACCTACTATTGATCATCTTCGAATATTTGGATGTCCAGTATATATTCACATTGCCAAGGACAAAAGGAAGAAGCTAGATCCTGCAAGCAAGAAAGGAATATTTGTTGGATATTGTTAAATACACATGGGCATCCAGAACAATATGAAAGATAAACATGAGACTTCGATTTTTATTAACAAATGATTTACATTTATAGTACATGTGGTGACCGTTGGGTTTCACATCCCAAGGTCTCTTGGACTCCTTTTGTCCATTCGGCTTCCACACTAACCCATTGAGGATTAGGTGTCCAACATTCC